>JAPJBO010000550.1:0-35000 GCA_030068145.1 Diplonema papillatum
GGGGGGCAAGGGTACCTGTAAATCCAGGGTCTCCGGGCCCCGGGCCCCGGGTTAGCGCTAGGGTCCAGATAGGGTCCAGGCCCACGGTAATCACGCCATCCAAGGATGGAATCTTCAATATTGCAGCTTCCACAACAAGCGGAGAGCAAGACGAGAAAAATCAAGAAATAAACTTGATAAAATTTGATAAAAAAAGCTCACAGTCGTGCATTTACCATAGGGGCTGAGCGGGCGGAGGCTCTAAGGTGAAATGGTCAAAATGCCCTGGGAAAAATGTGGACAAAACTTTCCGAAATGCGGGTTTTTAGAGATTCCGGCCCAAAAAAAAAATTTTTTTTTTCAACGCCCACCTTGCCACCTGTGACCTTGGGTGAGCCGTGGTACCCTTTATGCAGCCAGCTAGACCTGCCAGAACCTGAAAACCTCCTTCAGGTTTCGTGGCTGTGTCAAAAAATACATTCCGAGGACGTTTTTGAACGCTTTTGAGTCCGTTGAGCTCAAGGACAGTCTGGGGCCCTGGAATGGAATTGTAAACGAATTGCATCTCGTACCAAAGAGTTTTTCCTTTGGTAATCGTTCAGGGCCAAAAACCCTGGAAAATTTTCCAGGGCCCGGGCCCCGGATTACAGGTACCCCTGGGGGGGTGCTTGTGGGTGCCTTCGTTCGTTTTTTTCTTTTTTTCTTTTTCGTTTTTCCCTTTTTTTTTTCAGCCACATGCAATGTGTGAGGAAACTGAGCCGCCCAAGTAGGACCTGATCATGATCATTTGCCAATTTTTCCACCTGATACCACGTCCAGGATTTGGGCTCAGGGTAGTGCGGTTTCTACTTTCTCCTACTCTCGCGGTGTACGGTTTTCCGACGATTTCCCCCAACGCAAGTTTTTTTCCCCCCGGCCAACCCCTGGTTTGCAGATTCAGACCGTCGGTCTCCATCTGGCAACGTAAACCAAATCCCCTGGAAAGTTCGCTTGAGAATCTGGGAGGCATTAGAATACCACCGTCGAAAAGGTTCTTTAGCGTTTATTGTCGTTTAGAGGGTTCGGTGGTTTAGGGTCTCCGGTTGACCAGTGAGTCTTCTTTCGGAGTGAAGCTTCGCTTGAGCTCGGCGCTGAAAGAGTCCCCGGGTGACTGTCGGCAAACCGGGGCAAACAGCGAAACAAGATCAACCATGACTTGTGTACGAGGGAGGACCATGTTCGGCGAGCCCCAGTGAAACAGCCGGAACCAGATGAAAGCCCGGCGTGAGAGATGCTCACGCACCCGGCACCAAGACGACTTAAGCGTTACTGGCACGGGAGCCTCAGCCTTCCCCGGGAAGTGGCGACAAGGTCTATGCTCTTTACGCTGGATACGCCGCCATGCCGACCGCCCATGTTTTGCAGCTGGAAGGAGGACGAAACTGATGTTTAACGGCATAGAAGCAGTTTGCTCCAAGGACCGCTGGAACGACGTCCCGGAAAGCGACAGAGCCCGAAACCCACAAACAAAATAATTCGTGTCCTGTTCGGTGGATTTCGTTCTCTGCCGGCGCTTGGCACGAAAATTAGCTGGCATTGAATTCCCAGGCTCTCTTTCATCGTCTTCAACGACTTAAGCTTTGCTGACACGGGTGCCTCAGCCTTCCCCGGGAAGTGGCGACAAGGTGAATGCTCTTTACGCTGCCTGGATACGCCGCCTATCCTTTAAACGCCGCGCACAGGTCTTCACGGCGGCGGTTCCACACAACAAAAGGGAAGTGCAGGGTTTGGACAAGAATAGTTGAGTTGCAGCTCTTGACAAAGATAGATGGAAAAAGGAAGGTGTTTTTATATTCTTCGCTTTTTCTCACGAACGGGGGGGAAAATGTTTCTTGGGTTTGAAGAGCGCGTGGTGCTTGCACCACTGAGGCCAGGTTATTTAACCGGGGGGGGGGGGGGGGGGGTCGGTCCTGCTTTTGGCTTTGTAGGTTCTCCCGACTCCCCAATTCGTGGTTAGCACAAACTCAAGAGGTCTAGTCAACTATTCCCTACAGTATTGGCATACTTTTGAAAAAGAAAACACGAACAAAAACACGAATAGTCGGCCAAAAGGCAACAAAGACACACACACAAGCACGCGTACGGACACCGCACAGACACAATACGCATACTAGGATGGGGCAACAACCAGGAACACACTGGTAGGTGAGCAGCGACACCTCCCGAAAGTGAGCCAAGGGCGAAGGACGTATCCGCGGCTGCTGCGGCAGTTGCCCGGTGGTAACCCCACACGCAGAACGCGGGGAAGGGGAACGTGTTTTCCTAACTACATTGAAGCCCCTTCCCGACCGTAGCATCCGAGGAAGGTGCAAACATGGAGGGTGCTACGGTAGCCGTGCACGGGTCTTGGGCGCGTGCCTCGTGCAGGGCGGGTGCTTTGTGATCCGCCGCGAAGTTCTCTCCTGGTGCAGTCCGGAGAGACCGGCGCCGAGTTCGGCTCACAGCCGGTTCCCTCGGGCGGCAACCTCAAGGGAGAGGGAGCGCAGACACAATCCATCTTAAAAAGGACCACATACCATGCAGGGTCAAAACCTTGCGTCTTTTTTGTATCAGGGGCTTAGACCCAAAAATAATGGCCACCCATTTCTTCTGGAAATACTCGAGGGGCTGCCTTGTGCTTACTTCGAAGGAGGCTAGAGGGGGAGAAACAATACAACTACAAAATGGGTCTTTTTTGTTGAACGCTTACGCCCGCCACTAAACCCAGATTCACCTGTGTTTCGTGTGGGCTACAGCACATTTACCTCCTTTGATCTTTTGCAGCTGGCAGCCTCCTCAAGTATTTCCTACAAAGCAGGTGCTTATACAAAAAAAAAATTGGGGTTTTGAAAAAAGAAAACTTTTTTTTTTTTTGGAACAAATACTGCGGTGATTTTTGATGAAGTCCAAAGTCCAAAGTTTTTTCTTGGGGGCCGTCGGCCCCGCGGTAGCGTTTACCAAAAAGACACAAGGTTTTGACCCTGCATGATACAAAGACACACACAATACGCATGCTAGTACACGACACCTGAGAGGAACCTTTTCGATAATAGTCACTCGGAGACCTTAAAACCCCGGATCCCCGAAGAGAACGCATACTCCATGAAAAAAGACAGGCGCTTCGGTTTGTTTGTGCGTGCCGGTTGATGGTTTCCCCACCTTGTATTTAGTACAGTCCACTGAGGGAATAGGAGCAAGGCGCATGGCTATAAGGGCACGCCCACCCCCGAGCCGATCCCAGGGGAACTCTGGGTGGAGAATGGGTCTTCTACGACTGTAGCAATCCGGTAGCACTCTTGACCTAGCCCGAGCCAAGTCAGGGATCAAAGAATGCCCATCACTCCTTCCTCGTCCTGTTGTTTGTGCGCACTACCGGAACTCACTTGCTTTGGTAAGTTTCATGTAGTACGCTGCCAACTACTAATTTGTAGTGCCAACAATGCATTGTTAACAAAAGAATACTCGAGGGACTGCCTTGTGCTCATTTCGAAGGAGGCTAGAGGGGGAGAAAACAATTCAACTACAAAGTGGGTCTTTTTTGTTGAACGCTTACGCCCGCCACTAAACCCAGATTTACCTGTGTTTCGTGTGGGCTACAGCACATTTACCTCCTTTGATCTTTTGCAGCTGGCAGCCTCCTCAAGTATTTCCTACAAAGCAGGTGCTTATACAAAAAAAAAAAACACAACGTGGTTTGCCAGCATCTTACTGCCCAACTCCTCCTCCTTTTTTGCATCGTCTCTTCTACAAACGTAGTAAGGGAGATAAGTCGAGGTAGAGCAGCCCGGCTCTTGTTTCACGCGTCAGTGGTAATCCTTGTCCGATCGGAAGACTCAGAGGTTCGCTATTTCAGTCAAAACAGAAAGATCGGCTGTGCGCAATCGGTAACAGCTGATGAAGGTGGGAGCAAAAAAGCGCGCGTGCAGGGACGCATCGAAGTGTGGAGAACAGAAGGTTGCAGAACTCATGCGACAACAGCATTCTGGTCCTCCCCGACGTGTTTCTGTTAACGGCGATCCACGCCCTCTGCCTACGGACGGACAAACGTTGTGAGCCCGGTGAGGGTAAGTGGCGTTCTTCCGGTGATCTGGTTAGACGGATCTCAGCCAGGCGAGTTTGCATGCACGCGGCACAGCGAATCTCAGCGAGCCTACAAGTTAGTGACAGACCTCAGCCAGGCGAGCTTGCATGCTGTGCACGTGGCGCAGCGAACCTCAGTCGAAGCGAGCCTACACGTCAGTGATCAGGCTAAACAGATCTCAGCCAGGTGAGCTTGCATGCTGTGCACGTGGCACAGCGAACCTCAGTCGAAGCGAGCCTACACGTCAGTGATCAGGCTAAACAGATCTCAGCCAGGTGAGCTTGCATGCTGTGCACGTGGCACAGCGAACCTCAGTCGAAGCGAGCCTACACGTCAGTGATCAGGCTAAACAGATCTCAGCCAGGTGAGCTTGCATGCTGTGCACGTGGCACAGCGAACCTCAGTCGAAGCGAGCCTACACGTCAGTGATCAGGCTAAACAGATCTCAGCCAGGTGAGCTTGCATGCTGTGCACGTGGCACAGCGAACCTCAGTCGAAGCGAGCCTACACGTCAGTGATCAGGCTAAACAGATCTCAGCCAGGTGAGCTTGCATGCTGTGCACGTGGCGCAGCGAACCTCAGTCGAAGCGAGCCTACACGTCAGTGATCAGGCTAAACAGATCTCAGCCAGGTGAGCTTGCATGCTGTGCACGTGGCACAGCGAGCCTCAGTCGAAGCGAGCCTACACGTCAGTGATCAGGCTAAACAGATCTCAGCCAGGTGAGCTTGCATGCACGTGGCACAGCGTATCTCAGTGAGCCTACACGTCAGAGATCAAGCTAAACGGATCTCAGCCAGGCAAGCTTGCTTGCTATGCACATCATTCTGTGTTGCTGCCTTGTCTGTTGTGTGGGAGAGCTGATGTCGACGACAAGATTTCCGCTCCTTCCAGCACAGATTTGGACCGAAGGGAACCCTATGATAACATCAGCAGGGTCTTCCCTGGGGTTGGGGAAAATCCTTGAACGCGGCAATATGCGATAGTCCACAAATACTGTATTTTGCCCAGGTTTTAATCGTGCGATAATGAAAAATGCGACAATTGGCGCCGAAATTCCGAATGCGATGAATATGCGATGATGCGAATCGTTTGACCACTATGCCTAGGGCCCTCGCTTTCAACCACGCCTTTCGTCTCGCCTACTCGCGGATGAAGTCAAGTTGGTCGTTCTAAGGCCCATACCAAGTCTGCTCGCACGGGACTCGTTCTCTTCTTCTTTTTTGTATAAGCACCTGCTTTGCAGGAAATGCTTGAGGAGACTGCCAGTTGCGAAAGATCAAAGGAGGTTAATGTGCTGTAGCCCACACGAAACACAGGTGAATCTGGGTTTAGTGGCGGGCGTAAGCGTTCAACAAATTTTCCGAACCGGATATTTCCGGTTCAGAAGGCCGGGAACATAAGGTCCCCTGCACCGACAGAAAGTGTCGGATAGGTGGTTGATATCATTTTGGTAGGTTCTTCAACAATGGGAATGTTCCGATGCCACAGAAACGACCTTCGACCGCTGCGGACAGGCCGAAGGTCTGATGTCACGAAAGATTGCACAAAAAACGGCCGAGACGCCTGACGGAGCCGCCACGACACCGCGCCTAGGGCTACAGCCGCAAGCCCCTGACTGTAGCTTCTGGCCGTAAAGAAGGCCTTCCGTCACGAAGATTGCACGAAACGCCCAAGACGCCTGACGGAGCCGCCACGACACCGCGCCTAGAGCTACAGCCGCAAGCCCCTGACTGTAGCTTCTGGCCGTAAAGAAGGCCTTCCGTCACGAAGATTGCACGAAACGCCCGAGACGCCTGACGGAGCCGCCACGACACCGCGCCTAGGGCTACAGCCACAAGCCCCTGACTGTAGCTTCTGGCCGTAAAGAAGGCCTTCCGTCACGAAGATTGCACGAAACGCCCGAGACGCCTGACGGAGCCGCCACGACACCGCGCCTAGGGCTACAGCCGCAAGCCCCTGACGGTAGCTTCTGGCCGTAAAGAAGGCCTTCCGTCAGAAGATTGCACGAAACGCCCGAGACGCCGGTCGGTGCACCTTTTCTAGGCGTCGCCGCACCGTCTGAAGCTTGCCGTGGACAGCCCCGCCGCCGCGTAGTCATCAACACCACGTCCGCCGCCGCGTCGTTCTCCCTCTGCTTCTGGATGCCGATGCCGCTGCTCCAGTTCCGCCTGCCCCCCCCAAGACCGCCGCCCGCAGGTTGTCGTCCCTCTTCATGTGCTCGAGTGCGAAGGACGTCTCCTGTTGGCACAGGTCCGGCAACGCGTTCCTCGTCGCGTGGTCGTCTCACTCGCGGCCGCGGCGGAGTTGATCGACGCGGCGCTGGCCGGCCTGGCAGACGCCGGATTCCCCGTCCAAACCGACTACAACAACAACAACAAGGCACACATCTTTGCGATCGCGAAGGAAGTCACCCGCGAGCTCAACGCGGCCGTCCAGCGGGGGTTAGGAATTGTATGCCTTTCTCTTTGGTGCATCTAGGACCTCGGGATGGATATCCACCCACGCGGTGTGATGGAGATCCACTCACCTCCTAGTGCATGTGGTACCACATAGCACCACATACACCACCTACGGTATACCTGTACATGGTATACCTAGGGTATGTAGGTAGTATGTACGTACGTATGCATACCCTCTACTCGTAGGTGTAGATGCTACGTCGTAGTACCACCTCGGGATGTGCTACCACGACCTCGCTGCGAATCCCCTCAAGCGACCCAACTGTAGGTAGGGCCTCCGGCTACGATGGGCATGTCGAAAGTCTGGCTGACTGCAGGTCTCCTTTGTGCGCACTTCCTTCATCCTGTTTCCTTAATGTAACGGGAGTGAGGTCTCTTCTATGCACCCTTCCTTCAACCTGTTCGCTTGATGCAACGGGAGTGAACGGCCTCCGATCACTGTGAGCAGACTGAAAGTCTGATGTCACAAAAGTATTGTACAAAACCGCCCGAGACGCCCGACGGAGCACCTTTACAAAGGCGCCACGGCACCGTCTGGAGCTGCAGCCGCAAGCCTCTGACTGTAGCTACTGGACGTAATGAAGGCCTTGCGTCACGAAGATTGCACGAGACGCCTGAGATGCCGGTCGGTGCACCTTTTCTAGGCGCCACCACACCGTCTGAAGCTATAGCTGCGAATCTCCTCAAGCGTGTAGGTGAGAGGGTCCAGCTACAACGGGCAAATATATATCCAAAGCCTGGCTGACTGTGGGTCTACTATATGCGCACTTCCTTCGACCTGTTCCCTTGGCGTAACGGGAGTGAACGACCTTCTACCACTGCGAGCAGACCGAAGGTCTGATGTGTCACAAGAAAGTGCACAAGAACGGCCGAGACGCCGGATGGTGACACCTTTTCAAAGGCGCCACGGCACCGTCTGGAGCTGCAGCCGCAAGCCTCTGACTGTAGCTACTGGACGAAATGAAGGCCTTGCGCCACGAAGATTGCACGAAACGCCCGAGACGCCGGTCGGTGCACCTTTTCTAGGCGCCACCGCACCGTCTGAAGCTATAGCTGCGAATCTCCTCAAGCGTGTAGGTGAGAGGGTCCAGCTACAACGGGCAAATATATATATCCAAAGCCTGGCTGACTGTGGGTCTACTATATGCGCACTTCCTTCGACCTGTTCCCTTGGCGTAACGGGAGTGAACGCCCTTTTACCACTGCGAGCAGACCGAAGGTCTGATGTGTCACAAGAAAGTGCACAAGAACGGCCGAGACGCCGGATGGTGACACCTTTTCAAAGGCGCCACGGCACCGTCTGGAGCTGCAGCCGCAAGCCTCTGACTGTAGCTACTGGACGAAATGAAGGCCTTGCGCCACGAAGATTGCACGAAACGCCCTCGGTGCACCTTTTCTAGGCGCCACCGCACCGTCTGAAGCTATAGCTGCGAATCTCCTCGAGCGACCCAACTGTAGGTGAGAGGGCCTCCAGCTACAATGGGCAAATATATATCCAAAGCCTGGCTGACTGCGGGTCTACCATATGCGCACTTCCTTCGACCTGTTACCTTGACGTAACGGGAGCGAACGACCTTCTACCACTGAGGGCAGACTGAAGGTCTGATGTGTCACAAGAAAGTGCACAAGAACGGCCGAGACGCCGGATGGTGACACCTTTTCTAGGCGCCACCACACCGTCTGAAGCTATAGCTGCGAATCTCCTCGAGCGACCCAACTGTAGGTGAGAGGGCCTCCAGCTACGATGGGCAAAATTTGTAGCGAAAGCCTGGCTGACTGCAGTTTTCCTCTGCGCGGACTGCTTGGCGCCGGCGGCAGGTGGTACACAGTGCGCACCGCCGCTGGCGCCAACGGCACTCTGGTCGACAGGACAGACAGGTTGACTTCGGGTCTGGTGCGGCAGCTGTGAATCTGCCCCAGCAACCACGAACTGTAGCTGATACCCAGCAAGGCGCCACAGGTAGACCGAAAGTCTGATTCCACACAAAAAGCGGCCGAGACACCTGACAAAGCGCTGCTTATGTCAAGACGTCCGATGGTCAGCCGCATATCTGCTGCTGAGCAACCCGACTGCTGCTGAGACTCCAGGAGTGACTTCTCGCCACTACAGGCATACCGAAGTCGCGCGAAATGCGCGAAAGGCGTGAATCCTGTCAAGGCGCCACGACACCGTCTAGAGCTACAGCAGCAACCTCAATGTCAACCATACAACACGACGGCCGCTCGCCCTTGTGATCCAGATGATCCAGCGGGGCAACGACGACAACGGAGAAGGCGCTGCGCTTCGAAGGCGGGAGAAGCTGCGCTGGAGCGGCAGCCTGCACGGGCGGTGCGTGCGAGCCGCGGCTTAAAGAGACGATCGAGCAGGGGCCGGGCTGCTTGGCGCCGGGAGGCGGCGGCAGGTGGTACACGGTGCGCACCGCCGCCGGCGCCAACGGCACTCTGGACGACAGGACAGGCAGGTTGTCTTCGGGTCTGGTGCTGCAGCTGTGAATCTGCCCCAGCAACCACGAACTGTAGCTGATACCCAGCAAGGCGCCACAGGTAGACCGAAAGTCTGATTCCACACAAAAAGCGGCCGAGACACCTGACAAAGCGCTGCTTATGTCAAGACGTCCGATGGTCAGCCGCATATCTGCTGCTGAGCAACCCGACTGCTGCTGAGACTCCAGGAGTGACTTCTCGCCACTACAGGCATACCGAAGTCGCGCGAAATGCGCGAAAGGCGTGAATCCTGTCAAGGCGCCACGACACCGTCTAGAGCTACAGCAGCAACCTCAATGTCAACCATACAACACGACGGCCGCTCGCCCTTGTGATCCAGATGATCCAGCGGGGCAACGACGACAACGGAGAAGGCGCTGCGCTTCGAAGGCGGGAGAAGCTGCGCTGGAGCGGCAGCCTGCACGGGCGGTGCGTGCGAGCCGCGGCTTAAAGAGACGATCGAGCAGGGGCCGGGCTGCTTGGCGCCGGGAGGCGGCGGCAGGTGGTACACGGTGCGCACCGCCGCCGGCGCCAACGGCACTCTGGACGACAGGACAGGCAGGTTGTCTTCGGGTCTGGTGCTGCAGCTGTGAATCTGCCCCAGCAACCACGAACTGTAGCTGATACCCAGCAAGGCGCCACAGGTAGACCGAAAGTCTGATTCCACACAAAAAGCGGCCGAGACACCTGACAAAGCGCTGCTTATGTCAAGACGTCCGATGGTCAGCCGCATATCTGCTGCTGAGCAACCCGACTGCTGCTGAGACTCCAGGAGTGACTTCTCGCCACTACAGGCATACCGAAGTCGCGCGAAATGCGCGAAAGGCGTGAATCCTGTCAAGGCGCCACGACACCGTCTAGAGCTACAGCAGCAACCTCAATGTCAACCATACAACACGACGGCCGCTCGCCCTTGTGATCCAGATGATCCAGCGGGGCAACGACGACAACGGAGAAGGCGCTGCGCTTCGAAGGCGGGAGAAGCTGCGCTGGAGCGGCAGCCTGCACGGGCGGTGCGTGCGAGCCGCGGCTTAAAGAGACGATCGAGCAGGGGCCGGGCTGCTTGGCGCCGGGAGGCGGCGGCAGGTGGTACACGGTGCGCACCGCCGCCGGCGCACGCGGCGACAGGACGGACAGGTTGGCTTCGGGGAACGGGTGCTTGAAGGCGTGAGGCTGCGGCAGCTGAGGGGCCGGGCCGCCGCCGCTGGGCGGCGGCGCAGCCAACCCCGCAGCTTCGGGAGGAATGCTCGAAGACCGAGCAGGAGACCCCCACCGGACCAAATTCCTGCTGCCGCTGCGGCTGCTGCTGCCGTCGTCGTTGCCGCCGTTCTTGTTGTTGTTGTTGTTGCTGCTGCTGCTGCTGTTGTTGTTCCTGTTATTGTTGCTGTTGTTGTTGTTGTTGCTGTTGGCAGCCTTGTCTTCGGGGAGAAACAGCTGCGGTCGCTGCACTCTCGGGTCCGACGAACTCTCGGAATGGCAGCGTGACGGGTAGCAGCAAGCCGCGCACGCGCGGAAGGCGGCGGCCAGTTGGTTGGCGCAGCTGCCCTCAGGTTGCGGGGCGCCGATGTCAAGGCACGGGCTGCTGCTGCCAGACTCGACTTCGGCTGTGGTGTAAAGCACCAGCCTTCGCCTCCACCGCCGCGCCCGCGCGGAGAAGAAGCACACGGCCGCGGCGGCGCCGGCGCAGAGCACGGAGACGGCTGCGGCCGCAATGCCGACGATCACGCCGATGGATACCATCGCCGAGACATTCTTGTCTCACGCCTCCCTTCTCTTCTTGTTTTCGTGGATTGTTGTTTGCGCGGTTTATTTATCTTTTTGAGGATTACTTCTTGTCCTTTGTGTTTGTTCGACGATGAACGTCAGTCTTGTTGTCTTCGACTGCTTGTTTGGTTGTTCTTCTTTCTCCCTCTGATAGTTGCTTGGCCGCTGCCTGCTTTTGTGTTTCTCTCCTTCTTGTCTCTTTCCTGTGGTGTAGGGTTGTTTGCGGAATCGAAAGCCTTTGAGGCGTGAGTTTTATAGTCGGCGTGAATGTTTGCTAGAGTTTACAGAGCATTGTAGTCACCGGTTGACCGGAGAGGGTTTGTGGGTGGCCTTGCTCTGGATCAAGGCACGGGCTGTTGCTGCCGTCGTCGTCGCTGCCGTTGTTGTTGCTGCGGCTGCTGCTGTTGGTGTTGTTGTTGTTTGGAATAATTGTCTTCGAGGAGAAACAGCTGTGTCGGTCCCTCTGATAGTTGCTTGGCCGCTGCCTGCGTTTGTGTTTCTCTCCTTCTTGTCTCTTTCCTGTGCTGTAGGGTTGTTTGCGGAATCGAAAGCCTTTGAGGCGTGAGTTTTATAGTCGGCGTGAATGTTTGCTAGAGTTTACAGAGCATTGTAGTCACCGGTTGACCGGAGAGGGTTTGTGGGTGGCCTTGCTCTGGATCAAGGCACGGGCTGTTGCTGCCGTCGTCGTCGCTGCCGTTGTTGTTGCTGCGGCTGCTGCTGTTGGTGTTGTTGTTGTTGGAATAATTGTCTTCGAGGAGAAACAGCTGTGTCGGTCCCTCTGATAGTTGCTTGGCCGCTGCCTGCGTTTGTGTTTCTCTCCTTCTTGTCTCTTTCCTGTGCTGTAGGGTTGTTTGCGGAATCGAAAGCCTTTGAGGCGTGAGTTTTATAGTCGGCGTGAATGTTTGCTAGAGTTTACAGAGCATTGTAGTCACCGGTTGACCGGAGAGGGTTTGTGGGTGGCCTTGCTCTGGATCAAGGCACGGGCTGTTGCTGCCGTCGTCGTCGCTGCCGTTGTTGTTGCTGCGGCTGCTGCTGTTGGTGTTGTTGTTGTTGGAATAATTGTCTTCGAGGAGAAACAGCTGTGTCGGTCCCTCTGATAGTTGCTTGGCCGCTGCCTGCGTTTGTGTTTCTCTCCTTCTTGTCTCTTTCCTGTGCTGTAGGGTTGTTTGCGGAATCGAAAGCCTTTGAGGCGTGAGTTTTATAGTCGGCGTGAATGTTTGCTAGAGGTTACAGAGCATTGTAGTCACCGGTTGACCGGAGAGGGTTTGTGGGTGGCCTTGCTCTGGATCAAGGCACGGGCTGTTGCTGCCGCCGTCGTCGCTGCCGTTGTTGTTGCTGCGGCTGCTGCTGTTGGTGTTGTTGTTGTTGGAATAATTGTCTTCGAGGAGAAACAGCTGCGGTCGCTGCTCACTCTCACTCGGGTCCGACGGACTCTCGGAATCCGTGTGTGTCGGTCCCTCTGATAGTTGCTTGGCCGCTGCCTGCGTTTGTGTTTATCTCCTTCTTGTCTCTTTCTTGTGGTTTAGGGTTAACTGCGGAACAGAAAGCCTTTCAGGCCGGAGTTTTATAGACGGCGTGAATGTTTGCTAGAGTTTACAGAGCATTGTAGCCACCGGTTGACCGTGGAGGGTTTGGAGGTGGTCTCGCTCTGGGCGCCTCGATGTCAAGGCACAGGCTGCTGGCTGTTGCAGCAGGGTCTGGGCAGTGTGTTTTCATTCCTTTTCATAATTTGAGTCGCGTTTAGTTTACGGTGGAATGCCCTCTCCTATCCCACTCAAAACAAATTTGAGCCCTTAGATCCCACTTCAAACAAGTTATGTGCCCTTATATCCCAGTTTGGGATATAAGGGCACATAACTTGTTTGAAGTGGGGAATAAGGGCACAAATTTGTTTTGAGTGGGATATAAGGGAAACTTACCTTAGTTTACTGTTTACTGACACATGTGGTTGCGCATCCGTGTTGCTTCGTATTTAGCTTTTGTGACCGACACCAAGTTCACTGCGTTGTGCAAGTGTTTCATCCGGCGGGTAGTGTATGAATGGTGAAACTGCGAATAGAAAAAGAAGTGCGTAGGTTTGGCTTATTCTTTTGCTTTTCGTTGTGACAACATTACTTACTTTCAGCGTCTTTTCATGCCTTTTAGTGACGGTATTTGGGTTTTCTTTCTTTACCATGGACTTTCTGGCCTTTGTGGTGCCATGGAGTTGTCGTACTCTCTCTATGCCGCCCACGTCATGTTCGTTTAACATTGAGTTCTTTTGAGTACATGAACCACATGGATTAGTATGCACCTGCACGTTTAGCAGCGGTTGCCGAATCATGCCGTAGCACCGTCCTTTCGCGTTTTTTTCTTTTTGGCTTTTTCTTTGCCTGAAAGAAGAAAAAGGCCGCTCCTGGTCACGGTCAACCACAGCTTGCAAAGCTTGAGTCGGAGGCAGCACGGCTACAACCCCGTCCGCTCTGCCCTGGCTGACCGTCTCGACGAGCTGTGTTCAGCGCGAGCGCCAAGCCCCAAGGTGAGCCGCTCTTTGAAGCTTTAGTTTGGGAAAATCGATAGCCCACTTTAACCGCAGGCTCTGCAGTAGCGAACATGCGAAGCTTGGCTCCTGTGAAGCAGGCTTTCCCTGGTACCAATGGACTGCGAACAGAAAATATGACAAGCGAGTGTCTGTGTGTACGTGTGTAAACCCTGTTTTGAGTGATTTAACACAGCACGCTGTCATCCGACACTTTTTGATATAGACAAGCAAGCTTGTTACCATAAAAAAGCCCCGAACGTACTGGATTGGCGATCGGAGCCCGGTGTTCAAAGTTTGCCTGCTCTCGCGCGTCTCGCTTGTCACCAACACAGGGCTGTCCTTTTGGACCAGTCCGCAGCCCAGTAGACGCGGGCACCGCGTGACAGCAGGAGGCGGAGGATGTTAGGCGTTCAGTCTTGAGTATCTGAGCTCTCGCTGTCTTCGGATGACGCGAAAATGGGCACAGCCCCGGATTGCAGGAGGAGTTCGATGACGTCAGTGTGGTTGTGCCGCTGTGCCTTAAACAGCGCAGTCTGCCTGTCTTCGTCGACGTTGTCCACTGTGGCACCGGCGGCCAGCAGCCTGGCCACTGTTGCGGTGTGGCCCAGCTCGCTCGCCTTCATGAGGGACGTCCTCTTGTCTTCGTCGACGTCGTTCGGGTTTGCCGCCGCTTGGAGCAGCTTGCACACAGCGCCATCGCAAGCTGGCAATAAGAACAAGAAGCATCCGAGGACAAGACACTGCTGTGGTTGCAGACAGCGAACAAGGCACCAGTGTGTCTGACTACTCTGACCGATTGCTCAGTTGACTATTAGGTTCGAATGCAGGTTTCTCGTCAAAAGCCATTCGAAAGAGGGAGATCAAGGCGGCCGTTCTCGCTTGTCACCATCACAGGGCTGCGTGACAGCAGGAGGCGGAGGATGTTAGGCGTTCAGTCTTGAGTATCTGAACTCTCGCTGTCTTCGGATGACGCGGAAATGGGCACAGCCCCGGATTGCAGGAGGAGTTCGATGACGTCAGTGTGGTTGTGCCGCTGTGCCTTAGACAGCGCAGTCTGCCTGTCTTCGTCGACGTTGTCCACTGTGGCACCGGCGGCCAGCAGCCTGGCCACTGTTGCGGTGTGGCCCAGCTCGCTCGCCTTCATGAGGGACGTCCTCTTGTCTTCGTCGACGTCGTTCGGGTTCGCCCCCGCTTGGAGCAGCATGCACACAGCGCCAAGGCGGCCGTTCTCGCTGGCCACCATCAAGGCTGTCCTTTTGTACCAGTCCGCAGCCCTGACGCGGGCACCGTGCGACAGCAGGAGGCGGAGGATGGCTTCGTTGCCGTTTGTGCAGGCGAAAAAGAGTGCAACCCTGCCTGCAGTCGCCCCCGCCTTCAGCAGTTCTTCCGCCACCTCGACGTGGCCGTTCCACGCTGCCTCCGTCAGCGGCGTGAGCTGGTTGTAGTGCCCGGCGCCCTCCGTCGACGCGCCTGCGGCCAGCAAAAGCTGGACAACTTGCCAATGCCCCGCTCTGCTCGCCTTCATCAGCGCAGTGTCGCCGATGCTGTCGGTTCCGTCCACCTGCGCCCCCGCGTGCAGGAGCACGTCGACGGCGCCCGGCCGGCCCCTGTGGCTCGCTTCCATCAGCGCTGTGCCTCTGTCCCTGCCTTCGCCGTTCACCGCAGCCCCCGCCTGCAGCAGCTGGACTATTACCTCTACTGGCGCCCGCGACGACGCCACAGTCAGCGGGCTCATGCCATCCATGGCTGCCCACTTGATCAGAATTCACCCGCCCTGGTTCTGAGGTCCCTGTACCTGTACTGTGGGGAATACATTTTGAACGCGGATTTGCCTACTGCACTTATAAACCCTTGATTGGGTGTTTGAGTAGAATCCTGCCTATAGTACGTTTGCATTTGAGCAGAATCCTGCCTATAGTACGTTTGCATTTGAGCAGAATCCTGCCTATAGTACGTTTGCATTTGAGCAGAATCCTGCCTGTATTAGGTTTGTGTTAGAACCAAGTCTTCTTCGAGAGAATGTAGAGTGCTGTTGATGTGGAATTCCTTGTGCCGTAGAGTGGTCCTTTGTCTTCTACAAGGAAGGCTACCATCAGCGCTGTGCAATGTGTCCCTGCCTGTCGTGGCTCTTCGAATAGCTGGTTGTAGTGTCCGGCGCCCTCCGTCGACGCGCCTGCGGCCAGCAAAAGCTGGGCAACTTGCCAATGCCCCGCTCTGCTCGCCTTCATCAGCGCAGTGTCGCCGATGCTGTCGGTTCCGTCCACCTGCGCCCCCGCGTGCAGGAGCACGTCGACGGCGCCCGGCCGGCCCCTGTGGCTCGCTTCCATCAGCGCTGTGCCTCTGTCCCTGCCTTCGCCGTTCACCGCAGCCCCCGCCTGCAGCAGCTGGACTATTACCTCTACTGGCGCCCGCGACGACGCCACAGTCAGCGGGCTCATGCCATCCATGGCTGCCCACTTGATCAGAATTCACCCGCCCTGGTTCTGAGGTCCCTGTACCTGTACTGTGGGGAATACATTTTGAACGCGGATTTGCCTAGTGCACTTATAAACCCTTGATTGGGTGTTTGAGTAGAATCCTGCCTATAGTACGTTTGCATTTGAGCAGAATCCTGCCTATAGTACGTTTGCGTTTGAGCAGAATCCTGCCTATAGTACGTTTGCATTTGAGCAGAATCCTGCCTGTATTAGGTAGGGTAGAGTGCTGTTGATGTGGAATTCCTTGTGCCGTAGAGTGGTCCTTTGTCTTCTACAAGGAAGGCTACCATCAGCGCTGTGCAATGTGTCCCTGCCTGTCGTGGCTCTTCGAATAGCTGGTTGTAGTGTCCGGCGCCGCGCCTGCGGCCAGCAAAAGCTGGGCAACTTGCCAATGCCCCGCTCTGCTCGCCTTCATCAGCGCAGTGTCACCGATGCTGTCGGTTCCGTCCACCTGCGCCCCCGCGTGCAGGAGCACGTCGACGGCGCCCGGCCGGCCCCTGTGGCTCGCTTCCATCAGCGCTGTGCCTCTGTCCCTGCCTTCGCCGTTCACCGCAGCCCCCGCCTGCAGCAGCTGGACTATTACCTCTACTGGCGCCCGCGACGACGCCACAGTCAGCGGGCTCATGCCATCCATGGCTGCCCACTTGATCAGAATTCACCCGCCCTGGTTCTGAGGTCCCTGTACCTGTACTGTGGGGAATACATTTTGAACGCGGATTTGCCTAGTGCACTTATAAACCCTTGATTGGGTGTTTGAGTAGAATCCTGCCTATAGTACGTTTGCATTTGAGCAGAATCCTGCCTATAGTACGTTTGCGTTTGAGCAGAATCCTGCCTATAGTACGTTTGCGTTTGAGCAGAATCCTGCCTATAGTACGTTTGCATTTGAGCAGAATCCTGCCTGTATTAGGTTTGTGTTAGAACCAAGTCTTCTTCGAGAGAATGTAGAGTGCTGTTGATGTGGAATTCCTTGTGCCGTAGAGTGGTCCTTTGTCTTCTACAAGGAAGGCTACCATCAGCGCTGTGCAATGTGTCCCTGCCTGTCGTGGCTCTTCGAATAGCTGGTTGTAGTGTCCGGCGCCCTCCGTCGACGCGCCTGCGGCCAGCAAAAGCTGGACAACTTGCCAATGCCCCGCTCTGCTCGCCTTCATCAGCGCAGTGTCACCGATGCTGTCGGTTCCGTCCACCTGCGCCCCCGCGTGCAGGAGCACGTCGACGGCGCCCGGCCGGCCCCTGTGGCTCGCTTCCATCAGCGCTGTGCCTCTGTCCCTGCCTTCGCCGTTCACCGCAGCCCCCGCCTGCAGCAGCTGGACTATTACCTCTACTGGCGCCCGCGACGACGCCACAGTCAGCGGGCTCATGCCATCCATGGCTGCCCACTTGATCAGAATTCGCCCGCCCAGGTTCTGAGGCCCCTGTACCTGTACTGTGGGGAATATATGTGAACGCCTTCGCCGTTCACCGCAGCCCCCGCCTGCAGCAGCTGGACTACTACAAAATACGCAGGGGGATCACTCTACCAAGTGGGAGATGCGGGAAACGCAGCACCATACTCCGCCTGAGGTCCCATACCTACCTCCTCCCTTCCTCCGGTCTGCGCAACATCCTTTTTTCCGAGCCCTCGGACTCTGGAAGCCCTTAGGTACCAGGGAAAGCCTGCTACACGGGAGCCAAGCTTCACGTGTTCGGCGGTACTGCAGAGCCACGGGCCTACGGGTCAAGTGGCTCCCGATATTTCCCAAACTAAGCATCAAGGCGTAGCGCACCTTGGGGCTTGGCGCTTGCGCTGAACACAAGCTCGTCGAGACGGTCAGCCACAGGGCAGAGCGGACGGGGTTGTGAAGCTTTGCAAGCTGTGGTTGACCGTCACGACCAGGAACGGCCTCTTTATTAGCGTTATTTGTGGATTAAAAGGTCGGTAATTTATAGTCTCCGGTTGACCGTAGAGGCTTGAGTATGGCGGGGGGTTGAGAAAAGTGAGAGTGCAGCTCGTTTCGGGTGTTGTGTCACTCCGTTGTGAAACCTTGTGAAGTCCCCTAACGCGTTTAGAGGGTGCTTGGGATTGGGTAGGGTGTGGTCGTTCTGCTACGGCGTGAAAAGCCAGGAAGGTTCGACGCTAATCTTCGACTCTTGATTAAGTTCACCGGGTTACGTGCTCGTCAGGAAGATCCCGGTTTTTATGTTTCTTCTTTTTCTTTATTCCCAGCCCTCGGACTCTGGAAGCTAACCAACACGGCGAACACCGATCCTGCACCTTTCCGATTCTGCGATGGCGGCCCGGGTTTCCTTGCGAGAAACGAAGAAATGTGAAAACGGGTTTTTGCCTAGAGGCTTTTCGTGTTATTCTGTAAATGCGTTGAGCGATCTTTGTGTCTATGCTTTCAGTCGTCTTCTTAACCATGGTTAAGTGCGCAAGTAAAGCTTCGGCGCCGCTCACGTTGTTTGCTTAGCATTGAGTTCTTTTAAGTACATGAACCACATGGATGTTTAGCAGCGGCTGCCAAACATCCCGTGACACCACGCAAGGTGGAAAAACGGAAGAAACGACCCCGTGAGCGGGCGCAAAACGTGAGCATGTAGAGAGCCCCCAACGCGTGCGCGGCGACGCAGAGTGTCAACCCGAGTCGCGGCCGAAAGCAAAGGGGAAGAATGTGCGCCAGTCGGGTACCCGTCCCAGGACGTCACATGCTCTGCAACACGGGACGTCACATGCTCTGCAACACGGGACGTCACATGCTCTGCAACACGGGACGTCACATGCTCTGCAACACGGGACGTCACATGCTCTGCAACACGGGACGTCACATGCTCTGCAACACGGGACGGCACATGCTCTGCAACACGGACGTCACATGCTCTGCAACACGGGACTCACGCGGCGGAGTCCAGCCTCAGAAGCTGGAGCTAGAGCTGGAGCTGAAATTCTTTCTTTTGGAGCGAAAAGATCTTTTGTTTGTGCGCACTAGCGGAACTCGCCTGCTGGTAAATCTCATGTGGTACCAACATCCTGATGACTGGGACCAACGTTGCGCGTTGTTGCCACAAACTAGAATGGCGCTTCATGATGAGCAGTGACACTGTAGATATCTGCGATGCGTTGATGACGATTTCGTGGCCTCATGATGGGCAGTGACACTGTAGATATCTGCGATGCTTTGTGATGACCATTTCGTGGCCTCATGATGGGCAGTGACACTGTAGATATCTGCGATGCGTTGATGACGATTTCGTGGCCTCATGATGGGCAGTGACACTGTAGATATCTGCGATGCTTTGATGACGATTTCGTGGCCTCATGATGGGCAGTGACACTGTAGATATCTGCGATGCTTTGATGACCATTTCGTGGCCTCATGATGGGCAGTGACACTGTAGATATCTGCGATGCTTTGATGACGATTTCGTGGCCTCATGATGGAAAGTAACACTGTAGATATCTGCGATGCTTTGATGACCATTTCGTGGCCTCATGATGGGCAGTGACACTGTAGATATCTGCGATGCGTTGATGACGATTTCGTGGCCTCATGATGGGCAGTGACACTGTAGATATCTGCGATGCTTTGATGACCATTTCGTGGCCTCATGATGGGCAGTGACACTGTAGATATCTGCGATGCTTTGATGACGATTTCGTGGCCTCATGATGGAAAGTAACACTGTAGATATCTGCGATGCTTTGATGACCATTTCGTGGCCTCATGATAGGCAGTGACACTGTAGATATCTGCGATGCGTTGATGACGATTACGTGGCCTCATGATGGACAGTAACACTGTAGATATCTGCGATGCTTTGATGACCATTTCGTGGCCTGATGATGGGCAGTGACACTGTAGATATCTGCGATGCGTTGATGACCATTTCGTGGCCTCATGATGGGCAGCGGCACACTGTAGTTGTCTACAGCGCTGGGTTTGCGCCGGCCTCCAACACGCCAACACTTTTTTTGTATAAGGGTAGGCGGTTTTTTTTTTTTTTTGGCCCATGTCCGTCGGCCCACAAAAATTTACGCGCGCGCGCGCAAGAAAAAAAAACTTTTCAGAAAAAAAAACTTTTGCCACAAGACTTTCTGCTACTGGATGTCACACCATATGTGCCGGCTGTACTACTGGCCGGTCCGCTATTGGCACTTTTGTGCCCGTTGTTGGTGGAATTCCTGGACGCTGAGCTCAAAGATGAGTGTGATGATGAACTTGATGTGTCCGAGGGGTTGCTGTGGCAGTCTAGAGTTCACGTACTGCTGGTATTCAGAAGGCTGGGATCAACCCCTCGCATCAAGACCTGTGCTCTATGAACGGTGGTAATGGTGCCTTGCAAGTAATCTCTTCATCGGGATGAAAGCGCTTACGCGTACACCATACGCATACGGGTCGACCACCGATGTTACTGTGAACAAACCAGCGTGCCCAAAGCAGGCGTTCGCCGTGAATGATAAAGCATGGAATAACAAGGGATCGATTCTCTCGACTCTTTTTGTTGGTCTCATAACCCGAGAAGGAATAATCAAAACGAAGTTCTTAGCGGTTCTCTTTTGAGTTTCGTCTAAGGCCTCGTTGCGCGGGATCAATAGGAAAGTAGTGACCCAGAGGACTGCCGATTGTGTGGGTGTCCGTCAATCTTGTATCTCTCTTCTGACATGCCCCATTGCGATGTCACGGTCCTACCGAACCACCGTGCGAGAGCCTACTGACGGCTGGTCGGTGGCATTTCCATCGGCGAGATTAAGCGCCAGCTACCCGCAGATAGTATGGTGAACTTCAACTTCTGCTTTCCTCCACCTTGTGCAAAGATGGTTGCTCTCGCGGCTTCTGCGGCGGTCTGCTGTTGAAACCCCCAAAGGCGGACGTCGACACCGTCACTTCGGGTGTAGTGCTTTGTCGATATTACGAGAGTACACAAAGATGCCCTGCTTGGTGTAAACGGAGTTTGTCGGTACTCTGCCGACCCTCCTGTCAGCAAGCTTTAGCCAGTTGGCCACCTTCTGATGCGTAGCAAACGGCGCCGGACTCACAAGATGTACCTCACCCACATCGAAAGAGACCAGTGATGTCTCGACATCCGCACGGAGGGCAGGTGCTTCTAGCACACGGCAATTGGTTAGACGCCGTGTGCAACGAAGGCAGTTATGCTCAGGGATGTGCGGTCAAGATGTGCTGTCAGGCGACGAGTGCCGGTTTCTTCGCAAATATACCGCGGCACAAGGCATTGCCGCCGGTCAAGTGCACTATGTCGCAAGCACCGTGAACGCATCGCTTGCCCCGCGTCCTTTTAATGCCTCAGTCGAGTCTCAGATACGTCCCTACTAGTAGCTGCTTCAGGCGTCGGAAGGCATAGACGCGTGCACTGCCCCGGACTGGTTCTGTGTGATAATCGCACCACAGCGGCAAAACCTCCCGACATGCCTTGCCGGTAAAACCGCGCACACTTTCGAGGCTGAGGCTGTGCTTGTATCCCGCGTGCTTCGACTGCGTCCAGCAGGAGCTGGCGAAAGCTACGCAAATCTTGCTGTTTAGATTGACACCAACGTCAAAGTAGCACGATATTGCTTGCCCAGCGCACCAACCCAGCACCGGGCATAGTCGGCTTCAACGTCAATACACACTGAGGTAAACAACGTCTACGCGATTTGCATCGCCGTGAAGTATCGGTGTGATGAACAGGTTTTCGACTTTTCCCGAGCCGGACACACTCGTGACTACGCCTGCAGTCGCTCTCACGACCGGTTCCAATGCACAGATCCCAAAAGTTTTTTTTTTGGCAAAAGTTTTTTTCCCGGGAGTTTCCAAAAAATTACGCGCGCGCGGACATGGGCCAAAAAAAAAAAAAAAAAAACCGCCTACCCTAAGCACCTTTTTGCTTTGTAGGAAATACTTGCCTTCCGTTGTGCCCGCAATGAAGTGTCAGCTTGGAACTGTTACGAACAAGAGGAATCCAACTGGTTAATTAAACCACAGCATTTCGCTTCATCACAGCGGTGGCGAGTGGAATGTGACTTCTGCCCAATCGCTCACGACTTTCTTTCGTGCCGAACCCTCACTGGACGCAAATGAGCACGGGGTGGCCGTCGTTGCTTCGCAAACACCCCCGAATTATCCTGGGTGTCGATTCGAGGTGGTCGTGCTCGTTTAGCCATGCGTCTTGCTCCTATTCCCTCAGTAGACTGCTGCAGCGGATGCAACAGTGCGATTTGAATGCGGAGCACCCACTCACGGACAGCCGATGCCACAAAACACGCGTTTTGAATGACGTTGTGAAGACGAGCGGTGCACCTACCCAGGGCAGTCGATGCACCACACAACACACGTTGAGCACCACCTATGGACAATGCGTTGAGTGCAAGTGCCATGAAGGCAAGGAAATACTCGAGGGACTGCCTTGTGCTCATTTCGAAGGAGGCTAGAGGGGGAGAAAACAACACAACTACAAAGTGGGTCTTTTTTGTTGAACGCTTACGCCCGCCACTAAACCCAGATTTACCTGTGTTTCGTGTGGGCTACAGCACATTTACCTCCTTTGATCTATCGCAACTGGCAGTCTTCTCAAGCATTTCCAACAAAGCAGGTGCTTATACAAAAGAAAATAATAGGGGGAAGGTGTGACTGGAATTCTTTGGGCTAGTTCAGGAGTGCTACCTTTTACCGGAATATTACTAGTCATGGAAGCCAGCTCCACCCCGAATTCTCCTGGTGTCGATTTGAGGTGGTCGCCCAAGCGCCGAGAGGAAGCAGAAATCGACGCGCAACCGATGAACCTGGACGGGCAGTCGAAGAAGTAGCGAAGCCCCAAACGTGCGCCTGAACGCGACGATCAAGACGAGCTAAAGAGGCGAAAGCATGACATATCACGTGCGAAGAGATAACCGCGCCGTCGGCGATGCAGATTATCGCCACAGATTCTTTGCATTCTAACCCAAGCTACCGTGCTCGATTACAATCGAACAGGGGGTAGGTGAATTGGCTCAGTGCAAGTGCCATGAAAAACTTATTTTATTCTTCGCTTTTTCTCACGAACGGGGGGAAAATCTTAGTTTCGTGTTCAGGCGCTTGCCTCTCATGTGTTTGATGCTAGCATCAAGTCTTCTTCGCAGAATGCAGAGTCTTACTTTCTGTTCTTTTCTTTCTTTCGTTGTCGACAACTTCTTTTTTCTCCTTCTACTTTCTTTACTTTGGGGGGCGGGGAATGTTTCTTGGGTTTGAAGAGCGCGTGGTGCTTGCACCACTGAGGATGGGTCGGTCCCGCTTTTGGCTTTGTACGACTCCCCAATTCGTGGTTAGCGCAAACTCAAGAGGTCTAGTCAACTATTCCCTGCAGTATTAGCATACTTTCAAAAAGATAATGGGGAAGGTGGCTGACATTCTTTGGTCTTGTTGGTTCGGGCTGGTTCAGGAGTGCTACCTTTTACCGGTATATTGCTAGTCGTTTGAGAAGCCAGCTCCGCCCCGATTCTCCTGGTGTCAATTCGAGGTGGCCGTGCTCGTTTGGCCATCGTTTAGCCATGCGTCTTGCTCCTAGTCCCTCAGTGGACTGCAACACTGCAGCGGATGCATCAAGTGGTGGCAATGCGAATTGAATGCGGAGCACGGACAGTCGATGCCACAAAAACACGCGTTTTGAATGACGTTTTGAAGACGTGCGGTGCACCTACCCAGGGCAGTCGATGCATCATACAACACACGTTGAGTTCCCACTTTTGGACAATGCGTTGAGTGCTGCAAAGTGCAAGTGCCATGAAGGCAGGCAAAAAGCACTGCAGCGGATGTAACAAGGGTGGAATGCGAATTGAATGCGGAGCACCCGACCACAGGCAGTCGATGCCACAAAACACGCGTCTTGTTGAGCACTCCACCCCACAGACAACAGGTGTCCTGGGCTAAACGCCTCTGGCTGACAGAACGATGTAGGTAAGGGAAGTCGGCACACTGGATCCGCAACTTCGGGAAAAGGATTGGCTCTGAGGACATGTCAGTGCGAGTTTAGGTCCTCGGGCGCAGATTGAAGGCGCTGTGTGTGGCATGCTACCTGTGGCTCCGGCTTCTTCTCCGGGCCGTTACGCATGTTGTGTCTGCGATGAAGTGTCAGCTTCGAACTCTTGCGAACAAGACAGTTTTGTGCATCAAGACTACGGGGGTCAAGAAACCTTCCGTCAGAATCAATACAAACACTGCTGCACGGCTGGCTGCACGAGGTTCTGCCTTTAGCCAGGACATCAGCTTTCACAGTTTCACTGAGGGAGTTGATGCACCACAAAAGCCGACAAGAGTTTCGGGTTAGATCGACAAGAGAACTTCACACCGTCTTCAGGGTGTTGGTTGATTCAAAGAAACAGTCAGGTTTGTATCGGTGGATGGAAGGTGGCCTCGCCCAAGCTCGTTCTCCCGGGTTAAGGCAGGCTTCTTCCTTGCGCTAGTGATATCAGTTCAAGACGTGTTCTCCCTTCTCCCTTTCTTCAAGGCAGGTACCTGGGAAAGCCTGCTACACGGGATCCAAGCTTCACGTGTTCGGCGGTCCACGAGCCTACGGGTCAAGTGGCTACCGATTTCCCAAACTAAAGCATCAAGGCTTGGCGCACCTTGGGGCTTGGCGCTCGCGCTGAACACAAGCTCGTCGAGACGGACAGCCGCAGGGCAGAGCGGACGGGGTTGCGGCACTGTGCTGCCTCCGATTCAAGCTTTGCAAGCTGTGGTTGACCGTCACGTTCCTGGACCGGTTTCTTGAGCAGAAGCTCCTGCACAGATTCTGGGAACAGAATCTGAAGCTCTGTGTACCATACCGTCTCCCGGGGGGCGGTGCCTCCCGGACCTCCCTGCGTTAGGCTCACCAAAGACAGTGGCTTGGTGCCTGTTTTGAAGTGTGAAATCCAGCGGACACCCGCAAAAACAGGTGATCGCACTGGACTTCGCAGGATTTTTCCCTCACAGCACAACGCACTCACGTATCAGGTCACCACAATGCATCAGGTTACCTCACAACACAACGCACGCACACGTATCAGGCCACCACAACACACAGACACGTATCAGTTTACCTCACAACTCAACGCACACTCACGTATCAGTTTACCTCACAACACAACGCACCCACGTATCAGGCCACCACAACGCACAGACACGTATCAGTTTACCTCACAACACAACGCACACTCACGTATCAGGTTACCACACAAGGCATAAACCTTATGCGGTAGCTCCCTCTTTGTAATGGTGTCACTTTCGGACATGGATTTGCCACACCAGCACATTGGACCGCACAGGAACACCCCCTTGTCGGAAATGGTGCCCCCAGGAAGTGGGGATTTGGGCAGCTTCGCGGCTGCAGGTCCAGACCCGAAGCCAACCTGTCCGTCATCGCCCAGGGTGGCTGCTTTCCACACTGGATTGGAAAATACTCGACGTATCTGCTTTGACTCCGAATGGAAGGGAGGAAATCTAGAGGTAGAGGGGGCAAACTACACTACAAACACAATCTGATATGTTCGCTTACACCACCGTGTGCTGTTTTCTCAGTCAGGACTTTGACCTGTTGTGGTTGTGTGTGGCCCTTTTTAACCACATACGGACGAACTACGCCATATGGCGTAGTTAGTTCAAGTTCATTCGCGGGTATCTACAAGAGGCCACGGTGGGTCACTTCCACGTGTATCCATTCAGCGTCGAGGTGCGCATTTGAAAGATCTGCCACGAAATATTTCAACTGCGCCTCTCGGTTCCCGTTTTTGACCTACGGAACCCCTTTTTGAGTATGCCCCACGGGTTGCCCTGAAACGTCGATTTTCTCAAATTCACACCCTCCCTCCGTCCGTATGTGGCTAAGATGGATTGTGTCTGTGCTCCCTCTCCCTTAAGGTTGCCGCCCAAGGGAACCGGCTGTGAGCTGAACTCGGCGCCGGTCTCTTCGGACTGCACCAGGAGAGAACTTCGCGGCGGATCACAAAGCACCCGCCCTGCACGAGGCACGCGCCCAAGACCCGTGCACGGCTACCGTAGCACCCTCCATGTTTGCACCTTCCTCGGATGCCACGGTCGGGAAGGGGCTTCAAAGTAGTTGGGAAAACACGTTCCCCTTCCCCGCGTTCTGCGTGTGGGGTGACCACCGGGCAATTGCCGCAGCAGCCGCAGATACGTCCTTCGCCTTGGCTCACTTTCGAGAGGCTGCTCACCTACCAGTGTGTTCCTGGTTGTTGCCCTACAATGGATTTGCAAGTGTGGCACACCCGCAAAATGAACCGCACGGTTAAACTGGAATTTGTCCAGAACAGAGTCACAATCCGAGTAGCTTAACAACTTCTTGATGACGTGCAGCTTCTTTCACACCAACAAAAAGGTCTCAGGTGAAGCAGCCAGGTGAAACCTGCGCCACCTGAACTTTTTTTTTGAGCAGGCCGAGTTTGGGCCCTCTCTGCAGGTTGTTTTGTCTTCTTCTTTTTCACCTGGTATGTCTTGAGTTAGGGATCTCCATGTGAAGCACGGACATGTAAACTGTGACAGTGACATGATCTTCAGTTTGGTGCTGGTTCGCTCATTGCTCAGGCTTACATTTTTGGAACACATCGCAATGCCTCGAAAATGCTCGAGGGACTGCCTTGTGCTCATTTCGAGGGAGGTTAGAGGGGGTGAAAACAATGTTGAACGTTTACGCCCGCAACTAAGCCCAGTTTATTTACCTGTGTTTCGTGTGGGCTAAGCACATTTACCACCTTTGATCTACCGCAACTGGCAGTCTCCTCAAGCATTTCCTACAAAGCAGGTGCTCCACTTCATCCTCTTTTGTTCTTCGCTTACACCACCGTGTGTTGCTGTCTCACTCAGGACTTTGACCTGTTGTGTTCGTGTGATTTGTCGTGTAGGGGTAGACCCGCATGACCTCACGTCCGTTCAACACGTGGTTCGGTGGTTACAGCACTTGGGATCCCTTCTGTTCTTTGTCTGGCAGCATCGTCGAGCATTTCCTTTCGAGCTGGCGCTTGTGTAAAAAGCGTACACCGCGAGAGTAGGAGAAAGTGGAAAGGGAAACTAGAGTTTTCGTTGACCGCACTACCCTGAGCCCTAATCCTGGACGTGGTTTCAGGTGGCAAATTTGGCAAATGATCATGATCAGAAGGTCCTACTTGGGCGGTTCAGTTTCCTCACACACTGCATGTGGCTAAAAATAATAAGGGCGGGCAGCGGTTTTCACCAGCTTCATGTCGCAAGACCACATTGGTGCCTACCTGCCGACTCTGGCCGCGAAGTCGGCGATAGCAGAAGAAGGCGTGCGGCGGATCACGCCAACGAACGGGTCTCTGAAGCAGCCAAGGAAGCCTTCTGGTTCGGGAGGCAGCGCCGCTGCCTTTGCATTATAGTACGCCCTGCGGGGTTTTTAGAGTGAACGCTCGCTTTCGGGAATCCGGGGGATTTTTGAAGCCTAGGATGATCATCGTTGAAAGTGCAAATTGAACTAGCGCTGGTTTTTTTCGTGTTGCCGTCGATCACGAAGGAGGATCAGTTTTGGTGCCTTGCGGCATTCTAGCGTTATTTCGTTTAATGTTTCGAAGACCGCGGAGCTACCGGAGAGGGTGTGTGTGCGTTGTGTGGTAACCTGATACGTGTGTGTGTGCGATGATGTGGGTTTGCGTGGCAGCCTGATACGTGTGCGCTGGCTGTTACGCGAGCTTGATGCTCCGCATGGATGCTTGGTACCGTGCGCCGTGGGCACCGCCCGCTGCACACGGGGATTCGCTTGCGACAAGCAACCCTCAGAGGGAAACAGACTGCGTGTGCTTCTCTCACTCAAGAAAGAAATGCGCTGGTTTCCTTTATCATCAAAGTGTACGTTCGCCGGACTGCCAAGATGCACCGCCCATTTCCGCGAAGGAATGTCACACTTTCCCCGTCTGAAAAGTAGCCCATTTTGGGCGAATCTTTTTTTCTTCTTTTTTTTTCGCGATTTTTCGGGACAGGGATTTATATAGCTTTTCCTCCTCTGCAGAAAAGTCCTTTTTCGCCCTCGGGGTGCTGTGGTGGACCCAAAATTAATTAGAATTGGTAGTCAAGAGGCAAGCACTACCAGGCCAGCCCAGCCCAACCCACCCAACCTCAGTGTTGGAACAAGAATCAGACGAAATGGTTACGCTAATTTGTAAGAGAGGGGGTCTGGGGGGCAGCGCCCCCCAGCGCACGGTACGGTACAGCGAAGAATTTCCGCACCGGTCAACTCCTAGTATTGAATCCAAATTCAGTTAGAACCGGTAGTCAACGTCTGATGCCGAACCCCAAATCTAATTAGAATCGGTACTCAACGTCCAATTTCCGATCCTGAATTTAATTAGAATTGGTAGTCAACGTCCAATTTCAGATTCTGAATTTAATTAGAATTGGTAGTCAATGTCCAATTTCGAATCCAGATTCAATTAGAATTGGTAGTCAATGTTTAATGTCGGATCCAAATTCAATTAGAATCGGTAGTCAACGTCTGATGCCAAATCCCAAATCTAATTAGAATGGGCTTATACACGCAGGATGAGAAGCAAGGGCAACCCCTATGAATGCCCCATTCAAGAGAACAGAAACTTCAACGGGGGGAAAACACTGATCAGCACATCCCCTCCTACTGCGGATACTGCTCCGTCACACTATTCGTTCGTGCGCACGTAGGTCAACCGTCTCTATTAATAACGACAAACGCGTTGCCACCAGAGTATATAAATGTGAAAACGGGCTTTTAGAGTTGAAGTTCGCTTCTTTGTGCTACACTGCGCATACTTCTGGCCGTGTTGAATGAAATCCGCATACTCGAGGGTGGAGTCGCTGAGGATCTCCCAGAGCAGCTTCCTCGACGGTGCCACGCCTGGGTCCGGGGCGCTGGGCAGAGTGGCGGTCCGGTGCGTGAACGCGACGCAGAACCGGGCCCACAGCTCGGCTTCGTCGGGGTCGACGGTCCCGGCGTGCCGCCGGTATTCAACGCGCCGCTGGGGCACCCCCCCCCCCACGGAAAACGAATGCTCCCCCCTCGGGCCCATACAGAAGACTTATACGCGCAGGATGCGAAGCAAGGGCAACCCCCTATGAATGCCCCATTCAAGAGAACAGAAAGTTCAACGGGGGGAAAGCACTGATCAGCACATCCCCTCCTACTGCGGATACTGCTCCGTCACACTATTGTTCGTGCGCACGTAGGTACATGCGCTGTCAACCGTCTCTATTAATAACGACAAACGCGTTTGCCACCAGAGTATATAAATGTGAAAACGGGCTTTTAGAGTTGAAGTTCGCTTCTTTGTGCTACACTGCGCATACCTCTCACAGAAGACTTATACGCGCAGGATGAGAAGCAAGGGCAACCCCTATGAATGCCCCATATTCGGGATATTTGCCTCCCTGTCGCAGGCATGTGCACGAGAACAGAAACTTCAACGGAGGGAAAACACTGATCAGTACTAGTAGTAGCACATCCCCTCCTACTGCGGATACTGCTCCGTCACACTATTCGTTCGTGCGCACGTGAATAGTCCCCATTTGAGGTAGGTACATGCGCTGTCAACGGTCTCTATTAATAGCGACAAACGCGTTTGCCACCAGAGTATATAAATTTGAAAACGGGCTTTAGAGTTGAAGTTCGCTTCTTTGTGCTACACTGCGCATACTTCTGGCCGTGTTGAATGAAATCCGCATACTCGAGGGTGGAGTCGCTGAGGATCTCCCAGAGCAGCTTCCTCGACGGTGCCACGCCTGGGTCCGGGGCGCTGGGCAGAGTGGCGGTCCGGTGCGTGAACGCGACGCAGAACCGGGCCCACAGCTCGGCTTCGTCGGGGTCGACGGTCCCAGCGTGCCGCCGGTATTCAACGCGCCGCTGGGGCACCCCCCCCCCCCGAAAAACAAATGCTCCCCCCTCGGGCCCATACAGAAGACTTATACGCGCAGGATGAGAAGCAAGGGCAACCCCCTATGAATGCCCCATTCAAGAGAACAGAAACTTCAACGGGGGGAAAACACTGATCAGCACATCCCCTCCTACTGCGGATACTGCTCCGTCACACTATTCGTTCGTGCGCACGTAGGTACATGCGCTGTCAACCGTCTCTATTAATAACGAGAGAGAGAGAGAGACGAGTTAGAGTGCAGGGACCATCTCTCCGAGGAGTATCCGGTCGCCCCACCACTTATAACTCATAACGACAAACGCGTTTGCCACCAGAGTATATAAATGTGGAAACGGGCTTTTAGAGTTGAAGTTCGCTTCTTTGTGCTACACTGCGCATACTTCTGGCCGTGTTGAATGAAATCCGCATACTCGAGGGTGGAGTCGCTGAGGATCTCCCAGAGCAGCTTCCTCGACGGTGCCACGCCTGGGTCCGGGGCGCTGGGCAGAGTGGCGGTCCGGTGCGTGAACGCGACGCAGAACCGGGCCCACAGCTCGGCTTCGTCGGGGTCGACGGTCCCGGCGTGCTGCCGGTATTCAACGCGCCGCTGGGGCACCCCCCGCGGCGCGTTGCGCAGGTGCTGCAAGTTGATCTTGTGATTGCGGTGCGACCGGGCCCGGGTCTCGAGCCTCGGGTTGGCCTTCTTGATGAAGTCTTCGAACCCGGCGGCGTACGACACGTCGACGTGCCGCAGGAGGCGCACCGCTTCCACGCACGCGTTTCCCGCCGTGTAGCTTGCCTCGGGGCTGGGAGGGTACGTCTTGGCAGACCTCTGCCCCACCAAGACACTATGCGCCAACGAGCGGCAGTACCTTGTTAGCGGTTATTTGCGGATTGGAAGGTCGGTGTTTTTAAAGTCGCCGGTTGACGTTGAACGTTTTTTTTTTTTTTTTGCATTTTAAAAAAAAATTATGGTATGCTAATGGCAGCCACCACCATCCACTAGCACTTCGTGGTATCCTCTACGGGCTGTAGGACGGTATGAGGTAGTACCAGCAGCCACTACACATCCTACGTTGGATGGTATCGTGGTATGCTACTAGCAGCCACTACCACTATCCAATAGCAGCGTAGTGCTACGAGGACATCGGTGTATGTATCTACCTACTTCCACCATACCTCTGGTGGGAGATACCACCACCTCTTGCAGTTTACTGAGGGATTTGGCACAGCGGATTGTTCAACTTGCTTGATAACAAATCAGCAGCAGGCCACAGTTAGTGATAAAGAAGAAGAAGAAGAAGAAGAAGAAGAAATAGAAAAAAGAAAAAGGAAAAGAAAAAGGCCTCTCCTGGTCCAGGAATGTGACGGTCTACCACAGCTTGCAAAGCTTGAGTCGGAGGCAGCACAGTGCCACAACCCCGTCCGCTCTGCCCTGCGGCTGACCGTCTCGACGAGCTTGTGTTCAGCGCGAACGCCAAGCCCCAAGGTGCGCCAAGCCTTGATGCTTTAGTTTGGGAAATCGGTAGCCACTTGACCCGTAGGCCCGTGGCTCTGCAGTACCGCCGAACACGTGAAGCTTGGCTCCCGTGTAGCAGGCTTTCCCTGGTACCTAAAGCAAAAAGAATTACACACTGTAGCCCTAGGTGGTACCGGTATTATGGCCAAGTGTGTATGGGTCCAAGGATCCATGCCATAATGTGCCATTATCCACTAGCCGCTATGGCACACCACCCCAGGGACGGAAGGTGAGTGTGCCATACCTCCATAGTTAGTGGGTGGGAGTAACCACCCCCTCTTAGCCCTAGGGCTGGTCCCCTGGCGAAAGCGACAAGTGGGCTATTCTTCGCTCCAGACGTTACCCACTGCAGGCCATGAGCTTAAAACACATTTGCGCACACCTGTTGTGGTCTTTCCTGCGCGGGTAGTTGTGGAAACCGTCGACTACGCTTTCAAAGTAAATTCCGTACAAGAGGAACGTCTTCACCTGCTCGTTGGTGAGCGTGGCACAGGACACGTGCACATGCAGCGCCGTTGTGTTGTTGGTGAAGCACCCGAACGTGGCCAGCCCGTACGTCGCCTTCCGAACCGCGCTCAGACCTTCACACCTGTTTTATCGAGAAGGTGTGCGAGTATTAAGAGAGCCTGGATGCACCTACCGTAATTGGATTAATGTTGAGCCGGGTATAACCTGGGACACCCCCATAAATGGGTCTGGGCGTCCCAGGTTTTACCCGGTTCGGCATTGTCGTTCGCGGGTTGCGACTTTGCCTACATTGCAGAATACCGCGACCCTGGTGCTTGCCCGAGCGCTTGCTGAGAAGGTGTGCGAGTATTAAGAGAGCCTGGATGCACCTACCGTAATTGGATTAATGTTGAGCCGGGTAAAACCTGGGACACCCCCATAAATGGGTCTGGGCGTCCCAGGTTTTACCCGGTTCGGCATTGTCGTTCGCGGGTTGCGACTTTGCCTACATTGCAGAATACCGCGACCCTGGTGCTTGCCCGAGCGCTTGCTGAGAAGGTGTGCGAGTATTAAGAGAGCCTGGATGCACCTACCGTAATTGGATTAATGTTGAGCCGGGTATAACCTGGGACACCCCCATAAATGGGTCTGGGCGTCCCAGGTTTTACCCGGTTCGGCATTGTCGTTCGCGGGTTGCGACTTTGCCTACATTGCAGAATACCGCGACCCTGGTGCTTGCCCGAGCGCTTGCTGAGAAGGTGTGCGAGTATTAAGAGAGCCTGGATGCACCTACCGTAATTGGATTAATGTTGAGCCGGGTATAACCTGGGACACCCCCATAAATGGGTCTGGGCGTCCCAGGTTTTACCCGGTTCGGCATTGTCGTTCGCGGGTTGCGACTTTGCCTACATTGCAGAATACCGCGACCCTGGTGCTTGCCCGAGCGCTTGCTGAGAAGGTGTGCGAGTATTAAGAGAGCCTGGATGCACCTACCGTAATTGGATTAATGTTGAGCCGGGTATAACCTGGGACACCCCCATAAATGGGTCTGGGCGTCCCAGGTTTTACCCGGTTCGGCATTGTCGTTCGCGGGTTGCGACTTTGCCTACATTGCAGAATACCGCGACCCTGGTGCTTGCCCGAGCGCTTGCTGAGAAGGTGTGCGAGTATTAAGAGAGCCTGGATGCTCCTGAAGTGTAGCGAGAGGCCTCAGAAGGAATCCTGAGAGCGACGTTGGAAGACGCATAGCCATAGGGGAAAAAAATACTCGAACCAGGGGATCCCCCTACTCTGCATTCTTTCATATCCGGCGATTCGACCGAGTTTGTGACGTTGCTTGCTGGCTCGTCCGCAGAATTGGTTTCGTTCTCACCATAAATGGGTCTGGGCGTCCCAGGTTTCTACCCGGTTCGGCATTTTCGTTCGGGGGTTGCGACTTTGCGTACTTTGCAGAATATCGCGACCCTGGTGCTTGCCCGAGCCTTCGGGTGCTCAATACTCAGCTCGACCCCTAGATGCCGCTGTCGTAGGAGGCTGAAGGACCACCACTGGTGCAGCCACGCAGGAGACTACCTGGGAGATACCCGTATATTAATGCTGCTGCTGTTAAAAAGCTCGTAGTTGGATCCAGAGCTCAGGTTGCAAGGTGGCCCAGTTTGCTGGGCATCAGCGTACTGCTGGTATTCAGAAGGCTGGGATCAACCGTGACTGCACCAGTGGTGGTCCTGCAGCCTCCTACGACAGCGGCATCTAGGGGTCGAGCTGAGTATTGAGCACCCGAAGGCTCGGGCAAGCACCAGGGTCGCAATATTCTGCAAAGTACGCAAAGTCGCAACCCCCGAACGAAAATGCCGAACCGGGTAAAACTTGGAACACCCGCAGGAGACTACCTGGGAGACACCCCCCCCCGTTTCCTGAACAATCCTTCACTAAATCCGCGGCTAAATAACCTGGCCTCAGTGGTGCAAGCACCACGCGCTCTTCAACCCCAAGAAACATTTTCCCCCCGGGTGTTCCAGGTTTTACCCGGTCTGTCATTTACTCGTTTTAGTCCAGTCAACTTTACCGTATTATAGCCCGTCCGAGACCCATTATTTCAGACCCGTTTTGGAGGCAGCGATGTGGCGGAGCAAAATCCTGAAAATATCTTGAGTGCAGAGTGGAGGCGGTGATTTTTGGTCCATCCTGCCATCTCTAGCCATGAAGGCTAACGAGCACTACTTGTTAAGCATTGAGTTCTGTAAGTGCAAGGCTAACGAGCACTACTTATTAAGCATTGAGTTCTGTAAAGTGCAAGTGCCATGAAGGCTAACGAGCACTACTTGTTAAGCATTGAGTTCTGTAAAGTGCAAGGCTAACGAGCACTGCTTGTTAAGCATTGAGTTCTGTAAAGTGCAAGTGCCATGAAGGCTAACGAGCACTACTTGTTAAGCATTGAGTTCTGTAAGTGCAAGGCTAACGAGCACTACTTGTTAAGCATTGAGTTCTGTAAAGTGCAAGTGCCATGAAGGCTAACGAGCACTACTTGTTAAGCATTGAGTTCTGTAAAGTGCAAGGCTAACGAGCACTACTTGTTAAGCATTGAGTTCTGTAAAGTGCAAGTGCCATGAAGGCTAACGAGCACTACTTGTTAAGCATTGAGTTCTGTAAAGTGCAAGTGCCATGAAGGCTAACGAGCACTACTTGTTAAGCATTGAGTTCTGTAAAGTGCAAGTGCCATGAAGGCTAACGAGCACTACTTGTTAAGCATTGAGTTCTGTAAAGTGCAAGTGCCATGAAGGCTAACGAGCACTACTTGTTAAGCATTGAGTTCTGTAAGTGCAAGGCTAACGAGCACTACTTGTTAAGCATTGAGTTCTGTAAAGTGCAAGTGCCATGAAGGCTAACGAGCACTACTTGTTAAGCATTGAGTTCTGTAAAGTGCAAGTGCCATGAAGGCTAACGAGCACTACTTGTTAAGCATTGAGTTCTGTAAAGTGCAAGTGCCATGAAGGCTAACGAGCACTACTTGTTAAGCATTGAGTTCTGTAAGTGCAAGGCTAACGAGCACTACTTGTTAAGCATTGAGTTCTGTAATGTGCAAGTGCCATGAAGGCTAACGAGCACTACTTGTTAAGCATTGAGTTCTGTAAAGTGCAAGTGCCATGAAGGCTAACGAGCACTACTTGTTAAGCATTGAGTTCTGTAAAGTGCAAGTGCCATGAAGGCTAACGAGCACTACTTGTTAGGCATTGAGTTCTGTAAAGTGCAAGTGCCATGAAGGCTAACGAGCACTACTTGTTAAGCATTGAGTTCTGTAAGTGCAAGGCTAACGAGCACTACTTGTTAAGCAGCGGCTGCCAAAAACGTGCCGTAAAACACCGAAAAGAGGTGCGTAGTTTTGTTTTATGGAGGAAAAGAGAATGAAACTGTCT
>JAPJBO010000550.1:40000-152537 GCA_030068145.1 Diplonema papillatum
GTGGGTTTGCTGTACTGCCGTATCATCGATCAGCGAGCAAACGTATCCATCCCTGGCCGTGGCGCTCGATGGCTTCGGTAAACCGCATCGCGTATACAGACGAGACTTGACTCCGTACTTAGAGAGCGAATTCTGTTGATCGTAGTGCAGATGACTTTACGCAGGATGATGCAATATTACCCCCCGGTTGTAGGGGCCTTCTCCCCGTGACGGATTCGCCTGTGCTCTAGTAGCACGGGTGGTCCTGGCTGTGACGAGCTACGAACAGCCGCCTGACAAACCAGACTTACACCGCAGTCCTGTCTGCAGACACTCAGGTTCCGCGCTGATGATGGTCCGCCTTATGTGTCCGTGGCTTAAAGGACCGAAACACGGCGCAGACGGGACCAGTGCGGTGTTGAGCACATATCCATTCCAAGCACGTTCTTGCAACCCCCCCCCTTCCCGCTTTGTCCTCCCAAAAAAAAGGGGATACCTGCCAGGATGCATGCCTTTGACGAAACAATCATGGCTCACGAACTAAGCAAAGGGATGGATGGAAGGGATAAGCACACCCTGAAAAAGGATACACATGCGTGCAAAAGCAAGCCCGTACAGATGGAGGAACCGACCGGGTTATTGTGAAACACGCGAACATGCAATAGGAATAGGGCCCCCTACATTTTCCAGTGCCGTAGGGGGTTCGCGCGGACATGAATCCTTTCTGAATCAAAAGGAAGCGCCTTGATTATACAGTGAGTTTGATTATGGTGCTGGAATTGATGAAGTAAGAATACTGATTGCTCCTGAGGAGTGACCAGTGCTTTAGGGGACCAGTCCCTGTCAACGGCGACTCCTGTCGGAAATTGTTTTCCTCAACTGTTGTCAGGGAAATGCACTTTGCAAATTATGAGCAAATCTGGAGGCATTGGCAAAAATGGCCAACACTTGGCCAAAGTCTAAACCCGGCAACAGAGGCCAAAATAGGCCAAACTATGGGCAAATCGGCCAAAATGGCAAAAAATGGCCAAAATCTGGAAAGTTTGCCAAAATGGGTCAAAATAGGCCTACATCCGGAAAATGTGAAATTCAAAAAAAAAGTGCTGTTGCTGGCTATGAGGGAATTAAATTTGTTTTTGCTGGCTCGAAGGGAATTAAATTTGTTCTGATGGCTCGAAGGGAACTAAATTTGTTTTGCTGGCTGTATGGGAAATAAATTTGTTTTTGCTGGCTCGAAGGGAATAGAATTTGTTTTGCTGGCTGCTAGGGAAATTCAATTGTACCTGCTGGTTATAAGGTAAATTGCTCATTAAATACAATTAAATACAGAATAAAAAACAGACCCTGTAGGCTATAGTGCAGCTGCCTTGTAGTTGATGTTTTTGACATGTCTTTGACTAAATGATCACTGATTCTCGAGGTCCACATCGACGACTTTTGAGTTGGCTTCAGCTGCTTTTTTCGCGCTTCTTCGTTTCCTCGGCAGCTTTGTTTTCCCGGTCAATATCGGCAAGTAACTCGTCAAGACCTGCTGCTGTCAGCATGTGGACTCTCTCGCCAAGAACGCGCTTTTCGCTTTGCCCCCCTATGAAGCTGAACACCCTCTCTGCGTCTGCTGTACCGGCTGGTACGCGTGTAACGCGCTGTGCAAACTTCGGTAGTTTGGCATCCGGGTTCAGCTTCGACCACATTTTCCACCAGGCATGATGCGGGTCACGTGTAAACCGGGCAGACTCAGTCGTCTTCCCCTATCTGGTCCCGGAACGAAGACAGAGACATGCACCGCTGCCCGCCGCGGAGTGCATGTCTCTGTCGATGATGGCGCGTCCTTGCGCCGCAAGGATATACCCCGAAACTCCCCGAGTTTCCCCGAGTTTCCCCGAAATTCCCAATATTTTCGTCTGGACCAGGTGGATACAGGCAAAATAAAGACATGTCAACTGCAGGCAAATGGGAATCCAAATACAGACTTGTATTAAATACAAATTCTCCAGAATAAAATACAATAAAATACAATAAAATACAACGAATAAAATACAAGTGTACCTACCCCCCCCGTGAACATGTCACCCCCCAAAAACCCCTTGATTATGTCACCCCCCAAGGCCTGAGAGGGGGGGGTGACATACTCAAGGTTTTGTCCTGTTGTCCCAGTGGGGAGTGGCCCCGCGCAGCGGAATTTTTTTTTTGAACGGTTTTTTATTTGTGAGTTTTCCGCTTTCACCGCCGCCTACCGCACCAGTGAGCATGCACAGCAGCAGACTACAATCGGAGCGGTCATCCTCGCCTCTTTGGTTGCTTGCGTGACCGCCAAAGTGACACGTGGTCTTGAAGCAGCCCAACAACGTTGTAACATGCATTGTGTCTTTTTAAAACGCTGCCGCGGAGCCGATGGCCTCCAAAATATTTTTTTGGAAAAAAAGATTTTTGCTCAACTTCATCAAAAAATACTGCAGAGTTTGTTCCAAAATTTTAAAATTCAAAAAACCCAGTTTTTTTTCCGGAAAAGATTTGGTGGCCGTGTACCAAAAAGACACAAGGTTTTGACCCTGCATGGTAAATGAGAGGTTTCGCGGGATTTAAAACTTGGGCAACAGCTGCAAATTGGGGGCCATCCTAGAGTTCCTTCAATGCACAACATGGTCAACCGCATTGCGTCGGTTGCGAATGACGCTTGCAACGACCTCACGACTTTTCTTCAGCAAGACGTCGAGACAGGAACACTGTCCGCCATATTGTCCCGAATCTGCAAGTGTATGCCTGAGAAATTTCAAGGAAACGCCCATCAGGATGCATCGGAACTTCTTGAGAGTGGATTGTTCGGCTTGTTGGTGGCTGCAACTGATGGAACGACCTGTAGACTTCGAAACACATCCAGACCTCGCAATGTTATCATTCTGCCAACACGATTTGCTGAAGTGCACGGACTGTGAACAGGAGAAGGAAGTTTGTAAAATTGTTGCAAGTGCCTTGCACTTGCAACCTGAGGGGCGTTCAATGCAGAAGTTTGAGCAAATGCTGAGCCGGAAGCAGCGGCCTAGACACAGCGGCCATTATGTCTGCTGTGCGCGAGAAGGAGAGCAGTGGATGATGACAATCACGTATCACTTACGTCATTCATGCCACTGGTCTGCTTTGCGCAACGGTTCAATCATCACTCTCTTCACATTCGTGCCTGGTCTGCTTTGTACGCGTCCGATCGTCAATGTGGCACATTGGTTCGGCTTGCGACGCGTTATGCCCAGTCGTTCGAGCTTGTTGTTGCTTGTTGCGTTGAGCGCGTCGGCAGGGTCTCCCTGCCGGCAGGGGATCCTGAGGAACTGGGGTTGGAAGTCGGGCGGGTCTTGCCATGGGCCCAGCGTTCTGTCTCGGTCGTGTCCTAGAAGGGCTGCTAAGGACATTTCCCCCCAGCCGAGGCTCAGATGACCTCTGCAAACCCTTAAGTATGTCACCCCCTTTGAGTATGTCACCCCCCAGCGGATTTTTGCACAAAAGGGGGTGACATGTTCACGGGGGGGGGTAGGTATTTTATTATTGCCATGCTTGTGGGTGGGTCCCCCCTCCTTGGGTTGGGAGAACCCTGGGCCTGACCTTCTGGCGGTCCCAAAACTGGCCAAACTGTGTCCGTCAGCTCAGAAACTGTGTCTGCCAGCCCTATAGCTGCTCAGACTATGGTGTCTCCGAAATTGTATTAGTGATAGCTGTACAACTGCCGACAGCCCTATGGCAATACACTGTCTAAAAACGATAGGAGAAGTCCCAGAAAGAGTACGGTTTCTTCATGGAACAAACCTCTGGATTGCCTCGGCTTCTTACGTCTCTGCTCGCGTTGAGTCGCGCTTTCGCCATCAGTTCTCGTCTGCATCAGTTCCGTCGGTCGGCTGGGCTGCCTTCAAAAGGAGCTTCACAACAGTTTCGTGACCATACTGACCGGCAAGCATGAGTGCAGTGACACCGTTGTCGCCTGCATCGTTGACATTGGCCCCTCCCGCAAGCAGAGTTTTCACGACGCATTCTTGGCCAAGCATGCTGGCGTAATGGAGTGCAGTAAACCCGTTGCTGGCTGCAGCATCAAGGTTGGCACCTGCCAACAGCAGTATTTCCACAACGCTTTCGTGGCCATCCCTACTGGCTAGAATGAGTGCAGTGAAGCCGTTGTTTGTTGCAGCATTCACGTTGGCACCGGCCGACAGCAGCCCTTTCACGATGCTTTCGTGGCCTTGCTTACTAGCGTAAATGAAAGCAGTGTTCCCGCACTGAGAGGCAGCATTCACGTTTGCACCGGCCTTCAACAACTCTTTAACGATGCCTTCGGAGCCTTCCCTACTGGCGGAGATGAGTGCAGTGAACCCGTAGTTGTCCGCAGCATTCACGTTGGCGCCGGCATTCAGCAGTTCTTTCACGATGATGTCGTGGCCTTGCCTACTGGCGTAAATGAATGCAGTGATACCGAATTTCGAGACAGCATTCACGTTGGCACCGGCCTTCAACAATTCTTTCACGACCCACACGTGTCGTCCTCTACTTGCAATCATTAACGCAGTTTCAAGCTGATAATTTGCTGAGTCGACAGCGCCGCCTGCCCGCAGCAGTCGTATTACTATGTCCGCATGTCCTAGATGGCTTGCTAGGATGAGGCCCGTGGCTCCTTTTCTTACGTACTTTTCGATGTCATTGATATGGACCATAACACTTTAATTCTCTCCACCCGTACCTAAATATTGGGATGAATCTCATGCACATGCTTCGCTGTCGCGCTCCCCTGCCGTGTGTAGGAGGGCAGTGGAGGAAGCAGGCCGTCGCCTCCCCTGCGGGGGAGCCCTCAGCGGAGGGAGCAGGCCGTATGTAGGATGTCTTCCTGCGGGAAGCCCTCAGCGGAGGAAGCAGGCCGTCGCCTCCCCTGCGGGGGAGCCCTCAGCGGAGGGTGCAGGCCGTATGTAGGATGTCTTCCTGCGGGGAGCCCTCAGCGGAGGAAGCAGGCCGTCGCCTCCCCTGCGGGGGAGCCCTCAGCGGAGGGAGCAGGCCGTATGTAGGACGTCTTCCTGCGGGGGAGCCCTCAGCGGAGGAAGCAGGCCGTATGTAGGATGTCTCCCTGCGGGGAGCCCTCAGCGGAGGGTGCAGGCCGTATGTAGGATGTCTTCTTGCGGGGAGCCCTCAGCGGAGGAAGCAGGCCGTCGCCTCCCCTGCGGGGGAGCCCTCAGCGGAGGGAGCAGGCCGTACGTAAGATGTCTTCCTGCGGGGGAGCCCTCAGCGGAGGAAGCAGGCCGTATGTAGGATGTCTCCCTGCGGGGAGGCCTCAGCGGAGGGTGCAGGCCGTACGTAGCATGTCTTCCTGCGGGGGAGCCCTCAGCGGAGGAAGCAGGCCGTATGTAGGATTTCTTCCTGCGGGGGAGCCCTCAGCGGAGGAAGCAGGCCGTATGTAGGATGTCTCCCTGCGGGGAGCCCTCAGCGGAGGGTGCAGGCCGTATGTAGGATTTCTTCCTGCGGGGAGCCCTCAGCGGAGGAAGCAGGCCGTCGCCTCCCCTGCGGGGGAGCCCTCAGCGGAGGAAGCAGGCCGTATGTAGGATGTCTCCCTGCGGGGAGCCCTCAGCGGAGGGAGCAGGCCGTACGTAAGATGTCTTCCTGCGGGGGAGCCCTCAGCGGAGGAAGCAGGCCGTATGTAGGATGTCTCCCTGCGGGGAGGCCTCAGCGGAGGGTGCAGGCCGTACGTAGCATGTCTTCCTGCGGGGGAGCCCTCAGCGGAGGAAGCAGGCCGTATGTAGGATTTCTTCCTGCGGGGGAGCCCTCAGCGGAGGAAGCAGGCCGTATGTAGGATGTCTCCCTGCGGGGAGCCCTCAGCGGAGGGTGCAGGCCGTATGTAGGATTTCTTCCTGCGGGGAGCCCTCAGCGGAGGAAGCAGGCCGTCGCCTCCCCTGCGGGGGAGCCCTCAGCGGAGGGAGCAGGCCGTACGTAGGATGTCTCCCTGCGGGGGAGCCCTCAGCGGAGGAAGCAGGCCGTATGTAGGATGTCTCCCTGCGGGGAGGCCTCAGCGGAGGGTGCAGGCCGTCGCCTCCCCTGCGGGGGAGCCCTCAGCGGAGGGAGCAGGCCGTATGTAGGATGTCTTCCTGCGGGGGCCCTCAGCGGAGGAAGCAGGCCGTATGTAGGATGTCTCCCTGCGGGGAGCCCTCAGCGGAGGGTGCAGGCCGTATGTAGGATGTCTTCCTGCGGGGAGCCCTCAGCAGAGGAAGCAGGCCGTCGCCTCCCCTGCGGGGGAGCCCTCAGCGGAGGGAGCAGGCCGTACGTAGGAGGGTGCAGGCCTATGTAGGATTTCTTCCTGCGGGGAACCCTCAGCGGAGGAAGCAGGCCGTCGCCTCCCCTGCGGGGGAGCCCTCAGCGGAGGGAGCAGGCCGTATGTAGGATGTCTTCCTGCGGGGAGGCCTCAGCGGAGGGTGCAGGCCGTCGCCTCCCCTGCGGGGGAGCCCTCAGCGGAGGGAGCAGGCCGTATGTAGGATGTCTTCCTGCGGGGGCCCTCAGCGGAGGAAGCAGGCCGTATGTAGGATGTCTTCCTGCGGGGGAGCCCTCAGCGGAGGGAGCAGGCCGTATGTAGGATGTCTCCCTGCGGGGAGCCCTCAGCGGAGGAAGCAGGCCGTATGTAGGATGTCTCCCTGCGGGGAGCCTCAGCGGAGGGTGCAGGCCGTCGCCTCCCCTGCGGGGGAGCCCTCAGCGGAGGAAGCAGGCCGTATGTAGGATGTCTCCCTGCGGGGAGCCCTCAGCGGAGGGTGCAGGCCGTATGTAGGATGTCTTCCTGCGGGGGAGCCCTCAGCGGAGGAAGCAGGCCGTATGTAGGATGTCTCCCTGCGGGGAGCCCTCAGCGGAGGGAGCAGGCCGTATGTAGGATGTCTTCCTGCGGGGAGCCCTCAGCGGAGGAAGCAGGCCGTATGTAGGATGTCTCCCTGCGGGGAGCCCTCAGCGGAGGGTGCAGGCCGTATGTAGGATGTCTCCCTGCGGGGAGCCCTCAGCGGAGGGTGCAGGCCGTATGTAGGATGTCTCCCTGCGGGGAGCCCTCAGCGGAGGAAGCAGGCCGTATCTTCCTGCGGGGAGGCCTCAGCGGAGGAAGCAGGCCGTATGTAGGATGTCTTCCTGCGGGGAGCCCTCAGCGGAGGAAGCAGGCCGTATGTAGGATGTCTTCCTGCGGGGGAGCCCTCAGCGGAGGAAGCAGGCCGTATGTAGGATGTCTCCCTGCGGGGAGCCCTCAGCGGAGGGTGCAGGCCGTATGTAGGATGTCTTCCTGCGGGGGAGCCCTCAGCGGAGGATGCAGGCCGTATGTAGGATGTCTCCCTGCGGGGAGGCCTCAGCGGAGGGTAGGCCGTATGTAGGATGTCTTCCTGCGGGGGAGCCCTCAGCGGAGGAAGCAGGCCGTATGTAGGATGTCTCCCTGCGGGGAGGCCTCAGCGGAGGGTGCAGGCCGTCGCCTCCCCTGCGGGGGAGCCCTCAGCGGAGGGAGCAGGCCGTATGTAGGATGTCTTCCTGCGGGGGCCCTCAGCGGAGGAAGCAGGCCGTATGTAGGATGTCTCCCTGCGGGGAGGCCTCAGCGGAGGGTGCAGGCCGTCGCCTCCCCTGCGGGCGAGCCCTCAGCGGAGGGAGCAGGCCGTATGTTCTTCCTGCGGGGGAGCCCTCAGCGGAGGAAGCAGGCCGTATGTAGGATGTCTCCCTGCGGGGAGCCCTCAGCGGAGGGTAGGCCGTATGTAGGATGTCTTCCTGCGGGGGAGCCCTCAGCGGAGGAAGCAGGCCGTATGTAGGATGTCTCCCTGCGGGGAGGCCTCAGCGGAGGGTGCAGGCCGTCGCCTCCCCTGCGGGCGAGCCCTCAGCGGAGGGAGCAGGCCGTATGTTCTTCCTGCGGGGGAGCCCTCAGCGGAGGGAGCAGGCCGTATGTAGGATGTCTTCCTGCGGGGGAGCCCTCAGCGGAGGAAGCAGGCCGTATGTAGGATGTCTCCCTGCGGGGAGCCCTCAGCGGAGGGTGCAGGCCGTATGTAGGATGTCTCCCTGCGGCGAGCCCTCAGCGGAGGGAGCAGGCCGTATGTTCTTCCTGCGGGGGAGCCCTCAGCGGAGGGAGCAGGCCGTATGTAGGATGTCTTCCTGCGGGGGAGCCCTCAGCGGAGGAAGCAGGCCGTATGTAGGATGTCTCCCTGCGGGGAGCCCTCAGCGGAGGGTGCAGGCCGTATGTAGGATGTCTCCCTGCGGGGAGCCCTCAGCGGAGGGTGCAGGCCGTATGTAGGATGTCTCCCTGCGGGGAGCCCTCAGCGGAGGAAGCAGGCCGTATCTTCCTGCGGGGAGGCCTCAGCGGAGGAAGCAGGCCGTATGTAGGATGTCTTCCTGCGGGGAGCCCTCAGCGGAGGAAGCAGGCCGTCGCCTCCCCTGCGGGGGAGCCCTCAGCGGAGGGAGCAGGCCGTATGTAGGATGTCTTCCTGCGGTGGAGCCCTCAGCGGATGAAGCAGGCCGTCGCCTCCCCTGCGGGGGAGCCCTCAGCGGAGGGAGCAGGCCGTATGTAGGATGTCTTCCTGCGGGGGAGCCCTCAGCGGAGGAAGCAGGCCGTCGCCTCCCCTGCGGGGGAGCCCTCAGCGGAGGGAGCAGGCCGTATGTAGGATGTCTTCCTGCGGGGAGCCCTCAGCGGAGGAAGCAGGCCGTATGTAGGATGTCTTCCTGCGGGGAGCCCTCAGCGGAGGAAGCAGGCCGTCGCCTCCCCTGCGGGGGAGCCCTCAGCGGAGGGAGCAGGCCGTATGTAGGATGTCTTCCTGCGGGGGAGCCCTCAGCGGAGGGAGCAGGCCGTATGTAGGATGTCTTCCTGCGGGGAGCCCTCAGCGGAGGAAGCAGGCCGTCGCCTCCCCTGCGGGGGAGCCCTCAGCGGAGGAAGCAGGCCGTATGTAGGATGTCTTCCTGCGGGGGAGCCCTCAGCGGAGGAAGCAGGCCGTCGCCTCCCCTGCGGGGGAGCCCTCAGCGGAGGGAGCAGGCCGTATGTAGGATGTCTTCCTGCGGGGGAGCCCTCAGCGGAGGAAGCAGGCCGTCGCCTCCCCTGCGGGGGAGCCCTCAGCGGAGGGAGCAGGCCGTATGTAGGATGTCTTCCTGCGGGGGAGCCCTCAGCGGAGGAAGCAGGCCGTCGCCTCCCCTGCGGGGGAGCCCTCAGCGGAGGAAGCAGGCCGTATGTAGGATGTCTCCCTGCGGGGAGCCCTCAGCGGAGGGAGCAGGCCGTATGTAGGATGTCTTCCTGCGGGGAGCCCTCAGCGGAGGAAGCAGGCCGTATGTAGGATGTCTTCCTGCGGGGAGCCCTCAGCGGAGGAAGCAGGCCGTCGCCTCCCCTGCGGGGGAGCCCTCAGCGGAGGGAGCAGGCCGTATGTAGGATGTCTTCCTGCGGGGGAGCCCTCAGCGGAGGGAGCAGGCCGTATGTAGGATGTCTCCCTGCGGGGAGCCCTCAGCGGAGGGTGCAGGCCGTATGTAGGATGTCTCCCTGCGGGGAGCCCTCAGCGGAGGGTAGGCCGTATGTAGGATGTCTTCCTGCGGGGGAGCCCTCAGCGGAGGAAGCAGGCCGTATGTAGGATGTCTCCCTGCGGGGAGGCCTCAGCGGAGGGTGCAGGCCGTCGCCTCCCCTGCGGGCGAGCCCTCAGCGGAGGGAGCAGGCCGTATGTTCTTCCTGCGGGGGAGCCCTCAGCGGAGGGAGCAGGCCGTATGTAGGATGTCTTCCTGCGGGGGAGCCCTCAGCGGAGGAAGCAGGCCGTATGTAGGATGTCTCCCTGCGGGGAGCCCTCAGCGGAGGGTGCAGGCCGTATGTAGGATGTCTCCCTGCGGCGAGCCCTCAGCGGAGGGAGCAGGCCGTATGTTCTTCCTGCGGGGGAGCCCTCAGCGGAGGGAGCAGGCCGTATGTAGGATGTCTTCCTGCGGGGGAGCCCTCAGCGGAGGAAGCAGGCCGTATGTAGGATGTCTCCCTGCGGGGAGCCCTCAGCGGAGGGTGCAGGCCGTATGTAGGATGTCTCCCTGCGGGGAGCCCTCAGCGGAGGGTGCAGGCCGTATGTAGGATGTCTCCCTGCGGGGAGGCCTCAGCGGAGGAAGCAGGCCGTATCTTCCTGCGGGGAGGCCTCAGCGGAGGAAGCAGGCCGTATGTAGGATGTCTTCCTGCGGGGAGCCCTCAGCGGAGGAAGCAGGCCGTCGCCTCCCCTGCGGGGGAGCCCTCAGCGGAGGGAGCAGGCCGTATGTAGGATGTCTTCCTGCGGTGGAGCCCTCAGCGGATGAAGCAGGCCGTCGCCTCCCCTGCGGGGGAGCCCTCAGCGGAGGGAGCAGGCCGTATGTAGGATGTCTTCCTGCGGGGGAGCCCTCAGCGGAGGAAGCAGGCCGTCGCCTCCCCTGCGGGGGAGCCCTCAGCGGAGGGAGCAGGCCGTATGTAGGATGTCTTCCTGCGGGGAGCCCTCAGCGGAGGAAGCAGGCCGTATGTAGGATGTCTTCCTGCGGGGAGCCCTCAGCGGAGGAAGCAGGCCGTCGCCTCCCCTGCGGGGGAGCCCTCAGCGGAGGGAGCAGGCCGTATGTAGGATGTCTTCCTGCGGGGGAGCCCTCAGCGGAGGGAGCAGGCCGTATGTAGGATGTCTTCCTGCGGGGAGCCCTCAGCGGAGGAAGCAGGCCGTCGCCTCCCCTGCGGGGGAGCCCTCAGCGGAGGAAGCAGGCCGTATGTAGGATGTCTTCCTGCGGGGGAGCCCTCAGCGGAGGAAGCAGGCCGTCGCCTCCCCTGCGGGGGAGCCCTCAGCGGAGGGAGCAGGCCGTATGTAGGATGTCTTCCTGCGGGGGAGCCCTCAGCGGAGGAAGCAGGCCGTCGCCTCCCCTGCGGGGGAGCCCTCAGCGGAGGGAGCAGGCCGTATGTAGGATGTCTTCCTGCGGGGGAGCCCTCAGCGGAGGAAGCAGGCCGTCGCCTCCCCTGCGGGGGAGCCCTCAGCGGAGGGAGCAGGCCGTATGTAGGATGTCTTCCTGCGGGGGAGCCCTCAGCGGAGGAAGCAGGCCGTATGTAGGATGTCTCCCTGCGGGGAGCCCTCAGCGGAGGGAGCAGGCCGTATGTAGGATGTCTTCCTGCGGGGAGCCCTCAGCGGAGGAAGCAGGCCGTATGTAGGATGTCTTCCTGCGGGGAGCCCTCAGCGGAGGAAGCAGGCCGTATCTTCCTGCGGGGAGGCCTCAGCGGAGGAAGCAGGCCGTATGTAGGATGTCTTCCTGCGGGGAGCCCTCAGCGGAGGAAGCAGGCCGTATGTAGGATGTCTTCCTGCGGGGGAGCCCTCAGCGGAGGAAGCAGGCCGTATGTAGGATGTCTCCCTGCGGGGAGCCCTCAGCGGAGGGTGCAGGCCGTATGTAGGATGTCTCCCTGCGGGGAGCCCTCAGCGGAGGGTGCAGGCCGTATGTAGGATGTCTTCCTGCGGGGGAGCCCTCAGCGGAGGAAGCAGGCCGTATGTAGGATGTCTCCCTGCGGGGAGCCCTCAGCGGAGGGTGCAGGCCGTATGTAGGATGTCTTCCTGCGGGGGAGCCCTCAGCGGAGGAAGCAGGCCGTATGTAGGATGTCTCCCTGCGGGGAGCCTCAGCGGAGGGTGCAGGCCGTATGTAGGATGTCTCCCTGCGGGGAGCCCTCAGCGGAAGAAGCAGGCCGTATGTAGGATGTCTTCCTGCGGGGGAGCCCTCACCGCGGGAAGCAGGCCGTATGTAGGATGTCTTCCTGCGGGGAGCCTCAGCGGAGGGTGCAGGCCGTATGTAGGATGTCTCCCTGCGGGGAGCCCTCAGCGGAAGAAGCAGGCCGTATGTAGGATGTCTTCCTGCGGGGGAGCCCTCACCGCGGGAAGCAGGCCGTATGTAGGATGTCTTCCTGCGGGGAGCCCTAAGCGGAGGAAGCAGGCCGTATGTAGGATGTCTAGCCCTCAGCGGAGGAAGCAGGCCGTCGCCTCCCCTGCGGGGGAGCCCTCAGCGGAGGAAGCAGGCCGTATGTAGGATGTCTCCCTGCGGGGAGCCCTCTGCGGAGGGAAGACCAAGCTGCATAAACAATGCCTCCGCTGCGGGAGCCTTCTCAGCGGAGGGAAACAGGCCGTAGGACGTCTCCCTGCGGGGAGCCCTCAGCGCGCCGTCCTTTTCCCTGCGGGGGAGCCCTCTGCGGAGGGTGCAGGCCATATGTGGGACGTCTCGCTGGAGAGCCCTCTGCGGAGGGAACCCAAGCTGCAAACACAACGCCTCGCCTGCGGGGAGCCCTCTGCGGAGGGAAGAAGGCTCACGTTAGGCTCTCCTCTGCGGAGGAAGTATTCCTGAAGCGGAGGTGGACCCGCTGATGCTCATCTGCGAAGGAGGACACTCCTTGCCGAGGGAAAGATCCTACGGAGCGATGTCCTCATCGCATCCAGAAGCTGGGAGGGAGGGCGGGAACTTTTCGAAGACTGCGGAGGTCAGCGGACCGGGAACTACCGGAGAGGGTGTGTGTGTGCGTTGTGCGGTAACCTGAGACGTGTGTGCAATAATGTGATTTTGCGTGGCAGCCTGATACGTGTGCGCTGACTGTTACATGAGCTTGATGCTCCGCATGGATGCTTGGTGCCGTGTGCCGTAGGCATCGCCCGCTGCACACGGGGATTCGTTTACGAAAATAAAACCTCGGAGGGAGAAACATGGTTGTGTGGGGCTCTGGCTGATTGATGCAGTGGGCGGAGACTGGCTGATGATGTTTCGAGACTGGAGGTCCTATGAACATGCAATGTGAATAGCCTCTATTCGAGCCAACCCGGCCTTTCTTGTATTGTTTTTGGACTGGATAATATTGCGGATACAACTTTTCTCCCGCCTGCCAGTAGGCAGGAGCGTGGCAGAGTGAGCGGGTGACGGCCTTCAGGCCAGTAGGGGGGGGGGGGGGGGGGGGGGGGGGCAAAGATGGTATAATACAAGGGTCAAATAATTACATACAAATTCAATAATAAAATACAATAAAATACAATTAAATACAGAATAAAATACAGACCCTATAGGCTACAGTGCAGCTGCCTTGTGGTTGATGTTTTTGACATGTCTTTGTGCGTGTGACTCTAAATGATCCCTGATTCTCGACTACATCTACGACTTTTTCCTTGGCTTCAGCCTGCTTTTCCTTGCGCTTCTTAGTTTCCTCGGCAGCTTTGTTTTTCCGGTCGATATCGGCAACTAACTTGTCAAGACCTGCCCATATTTGTGGTGGCGTGGACTCTCGCCAAGAATTCGCTTTTCACTTTGCCACCCCATGAAGCTGAACACCCTCTCTGCGTCACGGAATTCTGAATTCGTGCCCCCCCCCCACCCAGTGTCACACTTCGGAGTCCACGTTCACTTCTGTGGGGAGTTGTAGAGTACGGGAGGAACCGGAAATCTCCGGAAAGATGGTACCCGCATTCCAACTCGTCTCGGGAAAGGTCAGTCGACGACCTTATGCAGGTGGGTGGAGGCCCACCCCAGAAGGTGGACTTGCGTTATCTCTCTGTCCCAGTCGCCATAGCAACCTTATCCTCGCCCAAGCATCATCCTGCAACCCTGCTTTCAGGATGGCCATCGTGCCTCTCATTTTGGTTATCAACCTTACTCCTCGCTCGAATTGCCGTCTTCGACCTTCACTGCCCCTGGTCCTGGTGGTTAGGACTACTTTCGTGACAACCTCTTCGTGCCACCTCTCTGTACCTTATCTTGCACCTCTGCCCGCCGCGGAGTGCACGTCTCTGTCTTCGATGATGGCGAGTCCTTACGCCGCAAAGGAAATACCCCGAAACTCCCCGAATTTCTCCGAAATTTCCCGATATTTTTGTCTGGACGAGGTGGATACAGGCAAAATAAAGACATGTCAACTACAGGCAAATGGGATTCCAAATACAGACTTGTATTAAATACAAATTCTCCAGAATAAAATACAATAAAATACAATAAAATACAACGAATAAAATACAAGTGTATTTTATTGTTGCCATCCTTGGGGGGCGGGCGGGAAAAGGCTGCCCCAGGCCCCGTGCCAGGGGTCCTGGCGCCCCACCCGGGTACGAGCGCCAAACTTTACCCGTGCTCGGTGGGTCCGAGGGGTGTCCCACCCGGGTACCAGCGCCAAACTTTTCCCGTACTCGGTGGGTCGGGGGGCGTCCCCCCCCCCGGGCACGAGCACCGACCTTGGCTTCACCCGGACTTTACCACCCTGGCCGAACTTCGCTTACCAGCGCAGCCTGACTCGGCCCTGAGCGCTTAGCACCAGAACTTAGCAACGCCCGAACTAAGCAACGCCCGAACATAGCATCACTCGAACTTAGCATTGCCCGAACTTTACTGTTCCCCGAGCTTTAACTGCTGCCTCCAGTCTCGCCACGCGCCGGCCTTGGCCGAGCGCACGTACTTTCAAAAAAAGGCCTAAAGTATCAGGTAATAAAAAGACTCACTCATATATTGTTTACACGATGGAGTCCAGCTCTAGTCAGGCTGTACGAGTTGAGTCGCACCCACACCTTTTTGAAGGCACTGTTTGCAGTCCTTCGGGCATCGAGTTCACCGGTAGCTTCCATTTGAAAGTGCACGTCTCGAAGAATCTTGCAGCCAATATCGTTCCAAGGACGAGGATACTTGACAAATGTGCCGAATCAGTGCCGACCGCAGACAGCCAAGACAAACAAGAATCAGCAAGCAAGAAAGAAAATGCGTAGTTTTGTTCTAAAATGAAAACGGGGCCGTGCGGCAAACACTTATTTTCGACTATTTGGTAATGTTCGCTGGTGGTTTCGGCTTGTCGAGGTTAAGCTACACCTCGGACTTCAGCAGCCATATACTAAGTCAATGCGAGTGAAAAAGACAGGCGCTTCGTTTTGTTTGTGCGTGCCGGTTGATGATCGTTTTCCCACTTGTATTTACCCTAGGCAAGGAATTCTGATCAACCACCAAAAAACACGCTGCCTACGTCTTTTTAGCCTGCGCAATACATTGAAGGGCAACCCGGACTAAGAAGTGCGGGAGTGCATTGAGGTTGTGTCGCGCTTCCGTCGCCTGTTCTCGTCTGGATCACTCCCGCCCTGTTTTCGTCGAGACCGGGCCGCCTTCGAAAGAAGCTTCAAGACAGCTTCGCGTTCGAAGAAATGGGCAAGCGTGAGCGCAGTTTCGCCGGCGTTGTCTGCGGCGTTCACGTCGGCGCCAGCCGACAGCAGCTCCTTCACGACGCTTGCGTAGCCGTGTCTACTGGCGAGATTGAGTGCGGTGTAACCGTTTGTGTCTGCGGCGTCGACGTCGGCGCCGGCCGACAGCAGCTTCTTCACGACAGTGGCGTGGCTCGCACGACTGGCGAGAAAGAGTGCCGTGAAACCGTAGTTGGCTACAGCATTCACGTTGGCGCCGGCCTTCAGCAGTTCGTGCACGACGCTTCCGTGGCCCTCGCTGCTGGCGTGAATGAGTGCAGTAAACCCGTTCTTGGCTGCAGCATCAACGTCGGCACCTGCCGGCAGCAGTTTTTTCACAACGCCTTCGTGGCCATGCATACTGGCGAGAAAGAGTGCAGTGTCGCCGTAGTTGGATGCAGCATTCACGTTGGCGCCGGCCGACAAGAGTGCGTCAACAACGCCTTCGTAGCCATTCCTGCTGGCCAGAATGAGTGGAGTGAAGCCGTAGTTGTCTGCAGCATGGACGTTGGCGCCAGCCGACAGCAGCCCTTGCACGACGCTTTCGCGGCCATATCTGCTGGCGAAATTGAGTGCAGTGAACCCGCTGGAATCTGCGGCGTTCACATCGGCGCCGGCGGACACCAGTTCTTTAACGAGCGCTTTAATGTCGCGGACACACCCTATGGCGAACATGAGTGCCGTCTGCCCCCACGCGGCTGCAAGATTCACGTTGGCACCGGCCATGAGCAGTTCTCTTACCACGATCAGATGTCCCTTCATGCTTGCAAGAATAAGCGCTGTTTCACCGTCTTTGCTGTGAGTTGAGTCGACTGCTACATGTGTTCCGCTTGCCCGCAGCAGTCGCTTGACGACGTCAGCGTGTCCTCGATAGCTTGCAAGCATGAGGCCCGTGACTCCGCGGTAATCGTTTTCATCAAGTCGATCTCGCAGTGCCATTAGTTAGCCGCAGTGTTAGCTGGGGGTATGGGGGAATCTTTGTTTAGCGTTTGGGCTGCGGGGGGAAAATCTTAGTTTCGTGTTCAGGCGCTACTTGGGGGGGGGGGGGGGGGGGGGGGACTTGGTTTAATGTTTAGGCAGAACACTGCCTCTCATGCATGCTTGATGCTAGTATCAAGTCTTCGTCGAAGAAAGTGTGAAATAAAATAGGGGAAAGGGAAAAGGGTCGCAGGAAATGTAAGACCCCGCAAGTAGGATATGAAACCTTGAGGGACTAGTCCTCTTTCTTCTTTTTTCACCGCGGGTGTCGTGTGCACCTCGTTCTTCGTCTCAGGTTTTGCTCCTGAATGCATACCAATCCAAAGTTAGAGTTTTGGACAGGGACTTTCGGTCCTGTTCCGGTGCTATCACAACTTTCTGGTTCCAATGTATATCACCCATTCCACGAAAAAGTGTCACAGATTTTCCGTCTGAAAAGCAGCCCGTTTTGGGTCAAAATTTTGGAATTTTTGGGAACTTTTTTTTTGGGATGGAAAGAGCTATCCCTGGCGATTATGGGCAAGCAATCAGCTCGCGTGGCGACCCTTTTACCCCAGGCTACTTCAACCACCACAATTCACTTTGAATTCATACTGGGAGACCAGGAGGCCCTCATCTGCGGTGGAAAACACCAGCAAAAACGCTATTTTTCTACGCCAGGCTAGCCTAGGCCTGTGATGGGTGCGCACGCGTGCGCGCCGGTTTTCAAAAAAAGTGCGCACGGCCGCACGGCGCGCGCACGCGCACAGCTGACTCAGTGTAGCCAAATCCCACTCAGCCGGAATCTTCTTTTTGGCAGGTTTTGGTGCGGGTTTGTTTCCAGCAGGGCTCGGGGCGGGTTTGTTTTGTGCAGGGTTTGGAGCGGGTTTCTCCCTGTGGTCGGGGAGTGCTCCGGTGTACTTTGCCTATCCCGTCTCGGAGAATGCGCTTTCTGATAACGTGGGTGCGTCCAACATGACGGTAGCCGTGCGCGCGCCTCAAGAACCATGTATTTGACCCGTATGGCACACAAGTTGGATGCATCCCTCGGGAAACCCCTGTAGGTAGGCCCTGGTGGTGAAACCCCCAAACTTTCTAGTACACACCAGTACAAACTGGGGGAAAGAAATATTGAAATCGGGCCTGATTTTGACAGTAACTGGTAGGTAACTGGCAGTACCTGCTGGGTAACTTTGCTCGATATCAAACGCGCCAGTCTTAGCAACTGTTTTGCAAATTCTTACCAGGAATTGTAATGCGAAAATAGGGCACATTTCACGTTGGGACTAGTCCCCTTAGGCACTTTTCCCATAACTCGCTATGGCATGACGTCATTGATGGCTGCGAGGGGGGATTACCTCTGTGCATGCTGTTGTTTTGCATTTTCCAGCAACTTCTGGACTGTTTCTACGAAGGCCCGCTGTTCCGTGCTGCACGTTCGTGTGGCAGACCTTGCCGCCAGCTGAGGGGGGGACGCAAGGGTCGAAGGGAAAAAGCGGTGTCGTTTTTTTTTTTTTTTTTTCCCCCGATGGAATGGAACCCGTTTGTTGAACGCTTAAGCCCGGCACGGAACCCAGATATATCTGCGTTTCGTGCGGGCGTGTACTTGTCAGTCGCCAGATGAACAGCCGCCTGCACGCGCATGTACCACGTCCAGAGGGACTTAAACAGCACCGAAGATCGGCGCAAAACGCATGATGAGTGACAGGAGCTGTGCTCGCCGGGAAAGCGACTAAGGGAACCGAAACCCGTTTGAGTGTTTGAGGGTACAGTTAACCATGTAGCCAGCCCCGTCGTGAGTTTCTGCGAAGAGTGATGGTTTATCACTCAGGTTGCGCAACTTGATCTCTGCAACTCGCAAGAGGTGGTGGCTTGGCGCTGCAACTTTCCTGTCTCCTAAAAACGACAAGTGTCCGTCAAGACGAAGCCGCGGTGGAAGCTGCGCGCGCGTACCGTGCGATCAAGCACACTTGCTGCAGGAACAGAGATGGCTGCACAGCACGTGTTGGGATCCGATACACTTATGAGAGATCCCCTCACATGAACGGTCGGGACGGGTGCCCGCTGTGTAAGCTGAGGACGTAAAGAGGATACAGTGCTGCTGCTGGGCTGCTGTGTGGTGGTGTCTGCACACACATACGTTGCTGCTGCTACGTACACCCACTAGCATGTAGAGCTACAACTGCACGTGCTGCTACTGCCGATGCACCGCTGCATGCTACGCTGCTGCTGTGTGCTACTGCTAGTGAGGATGCTACGCTGCAAGCTACGCTGCATGCACCGCTGCTGTTGATGCACTACACAGGGCGTATACTACATACCGTAAATGGAAATATATTGGACCGGACAAATATTGGACCGGACTTAAGTTGGACCGGACAAATCTTGGGACTTTGGCCAGAAATTGGCAACTTGGGACTTTTGTCCGGTCCAACATATTTCCTATTCGGCACACAACACAATGCAAAGTTTGACTGGAAACCCACAAAAACAGAAGGAAAATAAAGGGAAAAAAAGAGCAATGTTGCGGTACGTCGTAAAGCGTGAACCGTTTGCTGTCGTTTCGGCAGAGGTCAAGAAGGAAGCCCGCGCTGATGATGTTGCCAAGGAGGTAGTTGCGAGCGCGCCTCGCAAGGGCCAAGAGACATACAAGGCTTGGGCAGCAGATACAAAGCTTGAGATAGCCAAGTTGGTCGCAGATCTCGGGCTCACCAAGGCAGTTGCCACGTGGAATGACAGGCCGAATGCTCGGAAGGTAACGAAGGGCTCGGCCGGACGATTCTATGACGCATACAAAGACGAGCTGAAAAAAACCGTGAACAAGAAGAGGCTGTACGACGACGAAAGAGACGAGAGAGGCATTGCCCTTCCCGTGGCTAAACGAGGACGTCCGAGGATGCTTGCAGAAGAAGAACAGGAAGAGCTGTTCAGGATACTGAAGGCGATGCGAGAGGCAGGCGGGGTGATTACAGCTCAGGTTGTATCGAGTGTTGCGAGGGGTATTGTGAAGACTTCCAGAAGGTCGCCCTCAGGTACGCGAGAACGTGGCAGCCATCGCACTGGTGGGCAACGTCAGGACTCTCCTACAGAGTGTTTCCCATCCTGGGATGTGATACCACCAGATCCGGACCAAGCAAGAACCAAGAAGGCCAAAACTCGAAAATTGCTAAGTACGCAAAAGCCTCCCGAAAAATGTTGGGCCGGACAAATCTTGGGACTTTCGGCCAAAAAGTGGCAACTTGGGACTTTTGTCCGGTCCAACATATTTCCATTTACGGTAGTACAATAAAGCTGTAACGGGGCACCCAAGACGCTTGTGAGTGACCCCCTCACATGAACGGTGGGGGACGGGTGTCCGCTGCAAGACGAAGCCACTGTGTAAGCCGAGGGCGTATGCTGTACAATAAAGCAGTAAGGGCACCAACAAGACGCTTTTGGGTGACCCTTCGAAGAGACGCTGAGACAAGAAGGCCTTCAGACGAAGTCGCTGGATATATCGAGAGGCTCGCTGTTGGTGCCGTAAAAGCCTTGCAGGTCATATTCCTCCGTGTGGGGGTCGAAGAGGGCGTGCGCAACGCAGCAGAATGGAGTGGAGGCAGGGCCCTGCGTCCTTCGGGTCATGAGGTACACGGCCGTCTGCACGCAGTTGCCGTGGGTGACCACGATCAGGTCGCCTTCTGTGGTGTGCACCAGCTCGGACAAAGCTTCGAGGTACCGCCTCTGCACGTCGAGTGCCGACTCCGGGTACGGAGGATTCCGGTCGTCGACCATCACGGTGTGGCTGGCGTACGGCGAATCGCGCTGCTCGAGGAGCGGCATCGTGTCGCCAACGAGCTGCGTTGTTGTGTGTTGCAGTATTTTAGAGTTATAGTTCGCTTGAGAATCCGGGATTTTAGAGTCTCCGGGTGACCTTCGTCGAATAGGTTCTTTTAGAGCTAATAATACGTGCTGGGTGGGTTTGGGGAGGAGGGCATGCATGGCTTCTTTCTGTACACTTTACTTGCTTGCTTTGGCAAGTCGGGTTCGAACCAATTTGTGACCGACACCAAGATCTCACCAGGTTAGGTGAGTGTTCTTATAAGTTCACTCAGAGATCCGGGGGGTTATGGTCTCCGGGTGACGATAAACCGTCGCAAAGGTTTCTTTAAGGTATCGTATACTAGGGTGCGGATCGTATCTGCGGTAGTGGCAGTACGTGTGCTTGTGCGTTTGTCTTTCTTTCATGCCGACATTGCAACATATTTTAGAGCATGCCATTGACAGAATCTTCAGGATTCTGCCCAGCCGGGGTGTTCTGGTGACGTGTTACCCACTTAAAGCAACGAGCTTTAACACACACACAACTCACACACACACACACACACACACATCGTGAGGGGTGCTTCGCGGCGCGCAACTCACGGAGACAACCGACGCGGTCATCCTCGGCATCCGGGAGCACGTAAGAACGCTGAAGCCGACACGGACGGAGACCGCGTTGTACCCCCAACACCTGGAATGGGCGGCAACCTATATCCCGGAGGAAGCCTACCCCGCAGGATGGGCACAAGGAAAGGCCGACTGGAAGGCGAGGGCGGAGATGATAAACAAGGTTTCAGGTGCAGGAGCGTGCGGAGGGTCGCAACCGAAGAAGGCCCCAGAAGACGCGGTGAACACATCACGCGCCGGCGAGATTTGCACGCTACACAGAAAGCCCCGATGTAAGGAATGTGCGAAAAAGCGCTTGCCAGCGGAGACGTGTTGCCGGTATAAACAACACCACCATGAAGGAGACGGCCTAAGGCCGCGGATGCTATACTGCTCGATCCACAGACTGGGGCGCTGCGGCGAGTGCGAAGCAGACAACGAAGGGATCGCGAGGTGCTGTACAAGACACCACCCCCAGTTGAACACGGACCCCCACTCGCAACCTGCGGGAGCATCGGCGGTTACTTGAAACTGAAGGAGTCGTGGACGCCTCTCGCACAGGGAGGCACCACGTGAAAACAGGTCTACAACACACACACACACACACACACACACACACACACACACACACACACACACACACACACACACACACACACACACACACACACACACACACACACACACACACACACACACACACACACACACACACACACACACACACACACACACACACACACACACACACACACACACACACACACACACACACACACACACACACACACACACACACACACACACACACACACACACACACACACACACACACACACACACACACACACACACATGCCGGAAAAAGCACGGAACGGACGACCTGGTCTGGCACCTAGCAGCCCTCATAGAGGAAGCGTGACGGGAGAGCCCTTGTACGAGCTGACGCTGGATTTCAAGAAGTGCTTCGACTCGGTGACGATCGAAATCGCATTCCAGCTAGCAGAGGAGCTGGGGTTTCACCCAACCGTGTTGCAGACCCTGCGTGCGGCATATTACGGCATGCAGCGCCATTTCCGCATGGGGACAGTTCTGGGGGAAGGTTTCGTGCCGACAAACGGGATCATGCAGGGATGCCCTCTGAGCGTGGTACTTATCAGCGTCTGGATGCGGCACATCGCTGACATCGAAGCGGCGATCCCGCTATCTTACGTGGATGATGTGTACGCGCTATTGAAGAGCCTCGCGCAGCTGCAAGAAGCGGCCAATCGGTCGGGAACGTTCGCGGGGCTTACAGGGATGAAAGTTTGTACGCAAGTGGGAGTCCCTGTGGTTTACAACGGCGCGGGCCACCCCCGAAGAAATCCACTACACGGAGAGTAATGGAGCCGGAGAAGCGGTAGCGCAACCGGAGACGATAGCAAGGCAGACCACGTTTGATGTACTGGGAGTGATGCTGACAACGAAGCAGGTACCGCCAAGCCGGCCGCTCCAGCAGTCCAAGCGAGTAGCGGAGCGTATAAGAATGGTCGGCAACGTGTTAAAAAGAGCGGCCTGCCTCCCGCTCCCAGCTAGTGCACAAGACCTCGCCGTCAGCATGACAGCGGGCGCAAAATTGTACTATGGGGCAGCGGTGACGGCGATCGGGAAGCAGGAAGTCGAACGTCTGAGGAGGAGGTTCGCCGAGTCATGTGGACGGGACCGCCCCGACGGGGCGCAAGAAGCAGTCTTGCACGTGCTGCACCACGGGCATAGACTAGACCCAGGCGTTGTTCCAATGTACAGGCAGATCACAACCTGGGCCGAACAGGTCAAAAAGTGGGAATACGCGCGAGCGCTGGCGGAAACAGCGGGTCCACAGAGAAGAACTTGCCAAGCTACATGGCCCCTTTGCCTTCTTAAGTGAAATGAAGGAGGCGCTGGACAAACTCCAATGGCGGTGAGTGACACCCACGTGCGTCGCGTATGTGTAGGGGAAGGAATTGTTCACGACGCGAACACACGTCTCCTACAACACGACCTGCGACATACTCTACGCATGCGCGAGATGGTTCGACTAGCAGCGAGGAGAGGGAACGATTTCGGAGGGGTACAATGCGGGGTAGATTTTGATGATTAAGAATGCTAAGGCCGGCACAGTCGGAGACGGCCTTATTTCCCCGACACCCCCTGGCATGGGCGGCAGCCTTTGTCCCGGAGGAAGCCTACCCCGCAGGATGGGCGCAAGAGAAAGGCCGAGGGTGGAGATGGTGAACAAGGTTTCAGGTGCCGGAGCGAGCAGAGGGTCAACCGAAGAAGGCCCCGGAGGAAGCCTACCCCGCAGGATGGGCGCAAGGAAAGGCCGAGGGTGGAGATGGTGAACAAGGTTTCAGGTGCAGGAGCGAGCAGAGGGTCAACCGAAGAAGGCCTCGGAGGACGCCGTGAACACATCACGCCCCTCGGCGAGATATGCACGCTACACAGGAAGCCCTGGTGCAAGGAATGTGCGAAGAAGCGCTTGCCAGCAGAGACGTGCTGCCGGTATAAACAACACCACCATGAAGGAGACGGCTTAAGGCCGCGGATGCAATACTGCTCGGCCCACAGACTGGGGCGCTGCGGCGAGTGCGAAGCTGACAACGAAGGGATCGCGAGGTGCTGTACAAGGCATCACCCTCAGTTGGATACGGACCCCTACTCGGGAGCATCAGCGGTGACTTGAAACGGAAGGACACGTGGACGCCTCTCGCACAGGGAAGGCACCACGTAAAAACAGGTCTACAACACATACACACCTCCCTCCTGTTCCACTCCCTGAAGCGATTGCTGAGGAGAAGTTTCTTGCCTTGCATGTCGAGTGCCCGTCGCACGCCGAGGGCCGTCTCGATGCACCGGACGAACGGCGAGGAGTAGATCGCGCACGAGGAGCCGTCGCCGCCCGCCGCCCGCAGGAGCCGCCGGACGAAGCCGCCGAGGGCGCGGGCCTGCCCGTCCCCCGTCGCCGTCAGCGGCGGGTCGTAATTGTACGCGACGCTGACGTCTCGGTGGGTGTCCACCCGCTCGCCGTGCCGGCAGACGAACAGGTGCCTCCGCCTCCTCCGGCCCGCCAGCGGCCGCGGGACCCCCGCCCCGCCGAACGCACCACCGCTGCGGACGCCTCCTTGCACGGCTTGCAACAGCCCCTTCAGTTCTTCGTTCTCTTTCAGCATCGCAGAGTACCCGGATTCGAAGTCTCGGAACCCAACGACCTCCCGCCGGAGCTCTGTTATCACCCGATCCTTCTCCTCCAGCCCCTTTTCCGACAGCTTCGGGTCACGGTCGTCGGCAGGGGGGGGTCTGCGCGCGGCTTGTAAAAGCCCCTTCAACTCTTCGTTCTCCTTCAGCATCGCCGAGTACCCGGCTTCGAAGTCTCGGAACCCGTGGACCTCTCTCCGGAGCTCCGCTATTATCCGATCCTTCTCCTCCAGCTCTTTTTCCGACAGCTTCGGGTCACAGTCGTCGGCAGGAGGGGGTCTGCGGGCGGCCTGTAAAAGCCCCTTCAGTTCTTCGTTCTCCTTCAGCACCGCCGAGGGCCCGGACTCGACGTCTCGGATCGAAAGGAGCTCCCTCCGGAGCTCGGCTATAATCTGATCCTTCTCCTCCAGCTCTTTTTCCGACAGCTTCGGGTCACGGTCGTCGGCAGGAGGGGGTCTGCGGGCGGCCTGTAAAAGCCTCTTCAGTTCTTCGTTCTCCTTCAGCACCGCCGAGTGCCCGGATTCGACGTCTCGGAACCCATGGACCTCCCTCCGGAGCTCGGCTATAACCCGATCCTTCTCCTCCAGCTCTTTTTCCGACAGCTTCGGGTCACGGTCGTCGGCAGGAGGGGGCCTGCGGGCGGCCTGTAAAAGCCTCTTCAGTTCTTCGTTCTCCTTCAGCACCGCCGAGTGCCCGGATTCGACGTCTCGGAACCCATGGACCTCCCTCCGGAGCTCGGCTATAACCCGATCCTTCTCCTCCAGCTTCGGGTCACGGTCGTCGGCAGGGGGGTGTCTGCGTGCGGCAGAAGGGGGGGACGAGGGGTAGCGCGAGGTGGTCTCTCGGGTCTCGACGAGAGCGACCGCCCTCGCGCTTGTAGTGACATCCCCCTCCAGCTGCTGCTGCTGCTGCTGCTGGATGGCGTCCGCGGCGCTGTCGGCGGCCGGCTGGGCGAAGGTGACCCGCTGCTTCTTCGGCGATCCATCGCTGCCGTTCGAGTCGGTCCGCTTGAGGGAAGACGCGATCCGGCAGACCGGCTCGGGCTCCTGCCTTCTCAGCGCCGGCGGCGCCCCACCGCCGACCCTCTTCTTACCCTTCGCCCTCGGCGACCGGTCGGATGACCCGGAGTCGGTCCGCTTGAGGGGCGGCGTCCTGCCGGCACCCGCCCTATCCTGCTGCTGCTGGTGGGTTGGCGACCTGTCGGGTGACCCGGAGTCGGTCCGCTTGAGGGACAGCGTTTTGCCGGCACCTGTCCTCTCTTGCTGCTGCTGCTGCTGCTGCTGGAGAGTCGGCGATCTGTCGGGTGACCCGGAGTCGGTCCGCTTCAGGGACAGCGTTTTGCCGGCACCTGTCCTCTCTTGCTGCTGCTGCTGCTGCTGCTGGAGAGTCGGCGATCTGTCGGGTGACCCGGAGTCGGTCCGCTTCAGGGACAGCGTTTTGCCGGCACCTGTCCTCTCTTGCTGCTGCTGCTGCTGCTGCTGGTGAGTCGGCGATCTGTCGGGTGACCCGGAGTCGGTCCGCTTCAGGGACAGCGTTTTGCTGGCACCTGTCCTTTCTTGCTGCTGCTGCTGCTGCTGCTGCTGCTGCTGCTGCTGCTGCTGCTGCTGCTGCTGCTGCTGCTGCTGCTGCTGCTGCTGCTGCTGCTGCTGTGAGTCGGCGATCTGTCGGGTGACCCGGAGTCGGTCCGCTTCAGGGACAGCGTTTTGCTGGCACCTGTCCTTTCTTGCTGCTGCTGCTGCTGCTGCTGCTGCTGCTGCTGCTGCTGCTGCTGCTGCTGCTGCTGCTGCTGCTGCTGCTGCTGCTGCTGCTGCTGGTGAGTCGGCGATCTGTCGGGGGTGCTGGAGGCGCGGGAGAACGTCGTCTCCCGGGCTGCGACCAGCAAGCACGGAGCCGAGGCCCCCACGGACCCCGCCGGCGGCACCACCTTCCCGTGGCTCTTCGCATCGGTTTTGCTGCCCTTTCCGGTGTCGACGTGGTTGTCGTTGCTGCTGTTGTTGCCGTCGCTGCGGTTGCCGGCGGTGGTTTTGCCGTCCCCGCTGCCCTTGATGATGCTGCCGCTGCTGCTGCTGGTGTTGCCGGCACTGCGGTTGCTGGCGTTGTTTCCGCCGTCCCCGCTGCTCTTGATGATGCTGCTGCTGCTGGTGTTGCCGGCACTGTGGTTGCTGGCGTTGTTTCCGCCGTCCCCGCTGCTCTTGATGATGCTGCTGCTGCTGGTGTTGCCGGCGTTGTTTCCGCCGTTCCCGCGGCTCTTGACGACGATGCCGCTGCCGCCGCCGGCGTTGCCGCCGGCGAGGCTCCCCCTGAGGGCGCCGAGCTCCGCCCGCAGCTGTTCGGCGACTGCCTCCGCGCGGCCCAAGGCGGCCCGGGTGCGGGCGTGGGCGGCTTCCACGCCCTCGACTTCGGCGTCCTTCTCCCGCAGGACCTGGCACACCTGCGCCGTCGTCAGAGGGAGCGCGTCCGCTGCCTCGACCTCCGAGCAGCACGTGGTCGCCGTTTCCCCGTCGCAGTCCTCCGCCGGCTCGTCGGCGGCAGCAGGCTTCGCCGCGGCGCCCCGCTTCTTGAAGGCCAGCTGCGCGGCGGCGGCTGCTCCGTCGTCCTTCCCGGCGGCTGGCAGCCCCCGCGGGGGAGGCTTCGGCGCGGAGTTCCGACGCTTCAAGGGCGCGGGCGGCGCCTTGTCGGGGCCCCCTGGCTTCGAGGAAGAAAGAGCGGCGGGAAGGCCTTTTCCGGCGGGCTCCGCTGGTCTGCTGCTGGTGGGCTGCGCTCCCTCGCCCGTCGTCGCCCCGGGCGGACGGCGGTGCGCCGGCTTGCGCTCGCCGGCGGTCAGCAGCAGGGCGGCGTTCTCTGCGCGGAGCCGCCGGGCTTCGCCTTCGGCGAGCGCCGCCTTCTCCTTTTGCACCTTTCCGCCCCGCCGGGTCAGGTCGAGGACCGACCGGAGCTCTTCGTTTTCGGCCCGCAGCGCGCGGTGCTCTTCGCTCGAAGCATTCGGGAAGTCTTCGTTTTCAACCTTCAACGAGCGAAGCTCTTCGCTCGCAGTCTTTGACGTGCGTTGCTCGTCGTTGTCTGCTTTCACGGCGCGGAGCTCTTCGTTTTCGGCCCGCAGCGCGCGGAGCTCTTCGCTGTCAGCCTTCGGGAAGTTTTCGTTTGCAACCTTCAATGTGCGGAGCTCATCGTTTTCAGCCTTCAGCGCGCGGAAGCTTTCGGTGTCAACCTTCAACGTGCGGAGCTCTTCGTTTTCAGCCTTCAGCGCACAGAGCTCAGCCTTCAGCGCGCGCACCTCATCGGTATCTTCCTTGCTGTGGCCGTGGGCTTGGCCCTTTTGTTCTGCGGGCTCAGCTTCTTCTTTTCCTGCCGGCGTGCCGGCGCCTGCCTCGCAACTCTTCTGACCTGCCAGCGTGACCACGCCCGTCTCGCGGGTGCCTTTACCTTCCAATGTCTCGTGACTCTTCTTATCTTCCAGTGTGTCTACGCCTCCCTCGCGGTCTTCCTTACCTTCCAATGTGGTAGCACCTGTCTCGTGACTCTTCTTATCTTCCAGTGTGTCTACGCCTCCCTCGCGGTCTTCCTTACCTTCCAATGTGGTCTCGTGACTCTTCTTATCTTCCAGTGTGTCTACGCCTCCCTCGCGGTCTTCCTTACCTTCCAATGTGGTAGCGCCTGTTTCACAATCTTCGGTGTCTTCAAGTGTGGCAGCCCCTGTTTCACGATCTTCCTTGCCTTCCGCTGGGGCAGCGCCTGTCTCGCGACCTTCCTTCGTTCCGCCCGCTTTTCGATCGTCTTGCCCTTCGCTGGTTGTGGACGCGGTTCCGCGGCTGTGCCCGCCAGCGTGCGCTGCTGCCGAGGGGTCTTCGCTCGGCTCCCGGCTCCGGGCGGCGGGGCTGTCGGCGGACTGCCGGCGGCTCCGCGTCTGCGGCGGCCCGCCAACGGTGCTGGTGAAGGAGCGCAGGGTCCAGCAGGGGTCCTCGTCCGGTTCGGCCCCGCCGCTCTTCTCGCCGTCGCTGCCGCCGCCGCCGCCGCCGCCGCTGCCGTCGAAGTACCGGAGGAACCCGGTAATGATCGTGCCGCTGAGGGTCGCGGACGACGGCTGCCGGTCACGAACGACGCCAAGCGTCACCTCCGGGGGACGGCATGGCTCCGCCATGTTCTGTTTTGCGCCCGGCTACGTATCTCCCATTTCACCCCCTCTTGTAAACCCTGTGCCGGTGTGCGTGCGTGTACGGTTTAGGCACGGGAGTACGACCACGTGCGGGTGTGTTCGAAGGGGGAGAACGAAAAGGGGCAAAAGGTGCGGGTGTCAGTTTTTATTTACCCCTCCAACCTCGCTTTTGACAAGTGGATATGAGGAGTTCGCTCAGGAACGTAAGGATTCCAGCTTGACGCGCCGAAGGCGCTCAAAAAAGCAAGCTTGCTAGGTGTGTGTCACTGTGTGTTAAACTTCATGGTTAAGTGGGTAACTGACGCGCAGTATACTACTGAGGATAGCCCGGCTTTGAGTTTTCCGACACCCTGCTTTTGTTGGGTCCTGTGACTCCTCTTCGAAGGGTGGGTGGGGCGGGATCCTTCGGGGCTCCGGGCGGTGGGGCGGTCGGCTGCTTCCGCGTCTGCGGCAGCCCGCCGACGGTGCTGGTGAAGGAGCGCAGGGTCCAGCAGGGGTTCTCGTCCGGCTCGGCCCCGCCGCTCTTCTCGCCGTCGCTGCCGCCGCCGCCGCTGCCGTCGAAGTACCGGAGGAACCCGGTAATGATCGTGCCGCTGAGGGTCGCGGACGACGGCTGCCGGTCACGAACGACGCCAAGCGTCACCTCCGGGGGACGGCATGGCTCCGCCATGTTCTGTTTTGCGCCCGGCTACGTATCTCCCATTTCACCCCCTCCGGTAAACCCTGTGCCGGTGTGCGTGCGTGTACGGTTTGGGCACGGGAGTACGACCACGTGCGGGTGTGTTCGAAGGGGGAGAACGAAAAGGGGCAAAAGGTGCGGGTGTCAGTTTTTTATTTACCCCTCCAACCTCGCTTTTGACAAGTGGATATGAGGAGTTCGCTCAGGAACGTAAGGATTCCAGCTTGACGCGCCGAAGGCGCTCAAAAAAGCAAGCTTGCTAGGTGTGTGTCACTGTGTGTTAAACTTCATGGTTAAGTGGGTAACTGACGCGCAGTATACTACTGAGGATAGCCCGGCTTTGAGTTTTCCGACACCCTGCTTTTGTTGGGTCCTGTGACTCCTCTTCGAAGGGTGGGTGGGGCGGGATCCTTCGGGGCTCCGGGCGGTGGGGCGGTCGGCTGCTTCCGCGTCTGCGGCAGCCCGCCGACGGTGCTGGTGAAGGAGCGCAGGGTCCAGCAGGGGTTCTCGTCCGGTTCGGCCCCGCCGCTCTTCTCGCCGTCGCTGCCGCCGCCGCCGCCGCCGCCGCTGCCGTCGAAGTACCGGAGGAACCCGGTAATGATCGTGCCGCTGAGGGTCGCGGACGACGGCTGCCGGTCACGAACGACGCCAAGCGTCACCTCCGGGGGACGGCATGGCTCCGCCATGTTCTGTTTTGCGCCCGGCTACGTATCTCCCATTTCACCCCCTCCGGTAAACCCTGTGCCGGTGTGCGTGCGTGTGTCAGTTTTTATTTACCCCTCCAACCTCGCTTTTGACAAGTGGATATGAGGAGTTCGCTCAGGAACGTAAGGATTCCAGCTTGACGCGCCGAAGGCGCTCAAAAAAGCAAGCTTGCTAGGTGTGTGTCACTGTGTGTTAAACTTCATGGTTAAGTGGGTAACTGACGCGCAGTATACTACTGAGGATAGCCCGGCTTTGAGTTTTCCGACACCCTGCTTTTGTTGGGTCCTGTGACTCCTCTTCGAAGGGTGGGTGGGGCGGGATCCTTCGGGGCTCCGGGCGGTGGGGCGGTCGGCTGCTTCCGCGTCTGCGGCAGCCCGCCGACGGTGCTGGTGAAGGAGCGCAGGGTCCAGCAGGGGTTCTCGTCCGGTTCGGCCCCGCCGCTCTTCTCGCCGTCGCTGCCGCCGCCGCCGCCGCCGCCGCTGCCGTCGAAGTACCGGAGGAACCCGGTAATGATCGTGCCGCTGAGGGTCGCGGACGACGGCTGCCGGTCACGAACGACGCCAAGCGTCACCTCCGGGGGACGGCATGGCTCCGCCATGTTCTGTTTTGCGCCCGGCTACGTATCTCCCATTTCACCCCCTCCGGTAAACCCTGTGCCGGTGTGCGTGCGTGTGTCAGTTTTTATTTACCCCTCCAACCTCGCTTTTGACAAGTGGATATGAGGAGTTCGCTCAGGAACGTAAGGATTCCAGCTTGACGCGCCGAAGGCGCTCAAAAAAGCAAGCTTGCTAGGTGTGTGTCACTGTGTGTTAAACTTCATGGTTAAGTGGGTAACTGACGCGCAGTATACTACTGAGGATAGCCCGGCTTTGAGTTTTCCGACACCCTGCTTTTGTTGGGTCCTGTGACTCCTCTTCGAAGGGTGGGTGGGGCGGGATCCTTCGGGGCTCCGGGCGGTGGGGCGGTCGGCTGCTTCCGCGTCTGCGGCAGCCCGCCGACGGTGCTGGTGAAGGAGCGCAGGGTCCAGCAGGGGTTCTCGTCCGGTTCGGCCCCGCCGCTCTTCTCGCCGTCGCTGCCGCCGCCGCCGCCGCCGCCGCTGCCGTCGAAGTACCGGAGGAACCCGGTAATGATCGTGCCGCTGAGGGTCGCGGACGACGGCTGCCGGTCACGAACGACGCCAAGCGTCACCTCCGGGGGACGGCATGGCTCCGCCATGTTCTGTTTTGCGCCCGGCTACGTATCTCCCATTTCACCCCCTCCGGTAAACCCTGTGCCGGTGTGCGTGCGTGTACGGTTTGGGCACGGGAGTACGACCACGTGCGGGTGTGTTCGAAGGGGGAGAACGAAAAGGGGCAAAAGGTGCGGGTGTCAGTTTTTTATTTACCCCTCCAACCTCGCTTTTGACAAGTGGATATGAGGAGTTCGCTCAGGAACGTAAGGATTCCAGCTTGACGCGCCGAAGGCGCTCAAAAAAGCAAGCTTGCTAGGTGTGTGTCACTGTGTGTTAAACTTCATGGTTAAGTGGGTAACTGACGCGCAGTATACTACTGAGGATAGCCCGGCTTTGAGTTTTCCGACACCCTGCTTTTGTTGGGTCCTGTGACTCCTCTTCGAAGGGTGGGTGGGGCGGGATCCTTCGGGGCTCCGGGCGGTGGGGCGGTCGGCTGCTTCCGCGTCTGCGGCAGCCCGCCGACGGTGCTGGTGAAGGAGCGCAGGGTCCAGCAGGGGTTCTCGTCCGGTTCGGCCCCGCCGCTCTTCTCGCCGTCGCTGCCGCCGCCGCCGCTGCCGTCGAAGTACCGGAGGAACCCGGTAATGATCGTGCCGCTGAGGGTCGCGGACGACGGCTGCCGGTCACGAACGACGCCAAGCGTCACCTCCGGGGGACGGCATGGCTCCGCCATGTTCTGTTTTGCGCCCGGCTACGTATCTCCCATTTCACCCCCTCCGGTAAACCCTGTGCCGGTGTGCGTGCGTGTGTCAGTTTTTATTTACCCCTCCAACCTCGCTTTTGACAAGTGGATATGAGGAGTTCGCTCAGGAACGTAAGGATTCCAGCTTGACGCGCCGAAGGCGCTCAAAAAAGCAAGCTTGCTAGGTGTGTGTCACTGTGTGTTAAACTTCATGGTTAAGTGGGTAACTGACGCGCAGTATACTACTGAGGATAGCCCGGCTTTGAGTTTTCCGACACCCTGCTTTTGTTGGGTCCTGTGACTCCTCTTCGAAGGGTGGGTGGGGCGGGATCCTTCGGGGCTCCGGGCGGTGGGGCGGTCGGCTGCTTCCGCGTCTGCGGCAGCCCGCCGACGGTGCTGGTGAAGGAGCGCAGGGTCCAGCAGGGGTTCTCGTCCGGTTCGGCCCCGCCGCTCTTCTCGCCGTCGCTGCCGCCGCCGCCGCCGCCGCCGCTGCCGTCGAAGTACCGGAGGAACCCGGTAATGATCGTGCCGCTGAGGGTCGCGGACGACGGCTGCCGGTCACGAACGACGCCAAGCGTCACCTCCGGGGGACGGCATGGCTCCGCCATGTTCTGTTTTGCGCCCGGCTACGTATCTCCCATTTCACCCCCTCCGGTAAACCCTGTGCCGGTGTGCGTGCGTGTACGGTTTGGGCACGGGAGTACGACCACGTGCGGGTGTGTTCGAAGGGGGAGAACGAAAAGGGGCAAAAGGTGCGGGTGTCAGTTTTTATTTACCCCTCCAACCTCGCTTTTGACAAGTGGATATGAGGAGTTCGCTCAGGAACGTAAGGATTCCAGCTTGACGCGCCGAAGGCGCTCAAAAAAGCAAGCTTGCTAGGTGTGTGTCACTGTGTGTTAAACTTCATGGTTAAGTGGGTAACTGACGCGCAGTATACTACTGAGGATAGCCCGGCTTTGAGTTTTCCGACACCCTGCTTTTGTTGGGTCCTGTGACTCCTCTTCGAAGGGTGGGTGGGGCGGGATCCTTCGGGGCTCCGGGCGGTGGGGCGGTCGGCTGCTTCCGCGTCTGCGGCAGCCCGCCGACGGTGCTGGTGAAGGAGCGCAGGGTCCAGCAGGGGTTCTCGTCCGGTTCGGCCCCGCCGCTCTTCTCGCCGTCGCTGCCGCCGCCGCCGCCGCCGCCGCTGCCGTCGAAGTACCGGAGGAACCCGGTAATGATCGTGCCGCTGAGGGTCGCGGACGACGGCTGCCGGTCACGAACGACGCCAAGCGTCACCTCCGGGGGACGGCATGGCTCCGCCATGTTCTGTTTTGCGCCCGGCTACGTATCTCCCATTTCACCCCCTCCGGTAAACCCTGTGCCGGTGTGCGTGCGTGTACGGTTTGGGCACGGGAGTACGACCACGTGCGGGTGTGTTCGAAGGGGGAGAACGAAAAGGGGCAAAAGGTGCGGGTGTCAGTTTTTTATTTACCCCTCCAACCTCGCTTTTGACAAGTGGATATGAGGAGTTCGCTCAGGAACGTAAGGATTCCAGCTTGACGCGCCGAAGGCGCTCAAAAAAGCAAGCTTGCTAGGTGTGTGTCACTGTGTGTTAAACTTCATGGTTAAGTGGGTAACTGACGCGCAGTATACTACTGAGGATAGCCCGGCTTTGAGTTTTCCGACACCCTGCTTTTGTTGGGTCCTGTGACTCCTCTTCGAAGGGTGGGTGGGGCGGGATCCTTCGGGGCTCCGGGCGGTGGGGCGGTCGGCTGCTTCCGCGTCTGCGGCAGCCCGCCGACGGTGCTGGTGAAGGAGCGCAGGGTCCAGCAGGGGTTCTCGTCCGGCTCGGCCCCGCCGCTCTTCTCGCCGCCGCTGCCGCCGCCGCCGCCGTCGAAGTACCGGAGGTACCCGGTAACGATCGTCCCGCGGCAGGAAAACATATATGTATCCAGGAGCTGCACGTGACACGGGCTGCAGCAGTCGTAGTCGCACCCCGGACTCATGCAGTGATACCGGTCTTCGCCTCGTCGGACATCCCGCTGGCACTCGCCACATTCCCATGCCGCCGTGCGACAATTCTCTTTCGTCAACGTCGCGAAGTTCTTCGCGACGAGTACGAGCGGGTTCCGGCATTTGGCGCAGGGTGCACGGCGCTGGCTGCCTGGCTTCGACTCCTGCTCAGTGTCAGCAAGCCGATCCCGAGACCTTTCCTTGCCTCTTTTCTGATTTCTACTCGCCCTGGGACGCGCAGCTGGAAAACGGGTACTCGACCGACGAGGACAGACAGGCGAAAAGGCGGCGCAATAATTGTCCGCGTGCAGGGAAGGTTGCGAACAGCCTTGAAGCCGGCATGGGGGCGAGTGGTACTTCACCAAAACTTTGCTTCACCAGAACGTTGCTTCATCAGAACTTTGCTTCACCAGAACTTTGCTTCACCAGAACTTTGCTTCACCAGAACTCTGCTCACCAGAATTTTGCTTCACCAGAACGTTGCTTCATCAGAACTTTGCTTCATCAGAACTCTGCTTCACCAGAACTTTGCTGCACCGGAACGTTGCTTCACCAGAACTTTGCTTCACCAGAACTTTGCTACATCAAAACTCTGCTTCACCAGAACTTTGCTTCAGCAGAACTTTGCTTCACCAGAACTCTGCTCACCAGAATTTTGCTTCACCAGAACGTTGCTTCATCAGAACTTTGCTTCATCAGAACTTTGCTTCATCAGGACTCTGCTTCACCAGAACTTTGCTTCGTCAGAACTTTGCTTCGCCAGAACTTTGCTTCACCAGAACTTTGCTTTGTTCGCCCGAACTTTACTGTTACCTCGCTGGGCGCCGGTCTTACCGGTGCACGTTGATTTCTCTGAGGCCGAAAACGGAGCGTAAGCCCCGGCTCGGTACCGGGCTTCTCTGTAGTTGCTACGTTTGCACGCCTTTCGATCGAAAGCGAGGGTGAAGGGAAGGGATCTCTGGTTTACTTTCGCTATTTGCCACGCACACGCGTATGCGGCGAGCAGTTGGGTCGCATTGCGGACGGGGGGCGGAAAACAAGAAGACGAAGAAGAAATACTCGGCGTAGCTGCTTCGACTCCAAATGGAAGGGAGGAAATATAGATGTAGAGAGGCAAAATACAATACAAACACAATCTGATTTATTCTTCGCTTACACCACCGTGTGTTGTGTTCTCACTCAGGACTTTGACCTGTTGTGTTTGTGTGACTTGTCGTGTAGGGGTAGACCCGCATGGTCTCACGTCCGTTCAACACGTGGTTCGGTAGTTACAGCACTTGGGATCCCTTCGGTTCTTTGTCTGGCAGCTATTGTCGAGCATTTCCTTCCAAGCTGGCGCTTATGTAAAAGAAGAAAAAAGGCGGGGGGTAATCAGCGCGAGAGGCAAACAAGATCCCCCTCAATGTTGTCCCCAGGTCTTGAGCCTACCTCTAGATGCCGTTGTCCTAGGAGGCTGCAGGACCGCCACTAGTGCAGTCACGCAGGTGACTACCTAGGACACTCCTCCAGGTTTTACCCGGTCTGTCACGGCTTTAGTCCAGTTCAAAGCCTAGAACAGTCCAGATGTCCAGGATTGACTATAAATATTGTTGTAATGTGGCTTCAAAACCCCGTCTGTATGTCACGGTAGGAACTTTCCTGTTTAGATTCCCCCTTGTCGAAAATTATCAGATACCTCAAATAAGAAAATTCAATAGGGTCCCCTACGGAAATCCACATAGCCTCGACCCTACTACGGGAGACTGTTTCGAGTTTCGCGAAGCCGTCGAAAACTCCCGGCGCGGCAATTGAACAATGGAGGATTCACCCCCTCGGCCTCGCCAGTTTCGCGCAGGTGGCATTCTTTTTTGTAGAGAGAAAGATCGTCTCTGTGGTATCGTATTGTGGCAGCAGCAGCGCACGTGCATGTGTACGTGGCATTCTTGCCTGTGTTGCCGACCATCCGACTTTTTTGCACCGCGGGTACGTAGGTACCAGGGAAAACCTGCTACGCAGGAGCCAAGCTTCACGTGTTCGGCGGTACTGCAGAGCCACGAGCCTACGGGCCAAGTGGCTACCGATTTCCCAAACTAAAGCATCAAGGCTTGGCGCACCTTGGGGCTTGGCGCTCGCGCTGAACACAAGCTCGTCGAGACGGTCAGCCACAGGGCAGAGCGGACGGGGTTGTGGCACTGTGCTGCCTCCGACTCAAGCTGGTTGGCAAGCTGTGGTTGACCGCCACGTTCCTGGACCAGGAGCGGCCTTTTTCCTTCTTTCTTCTTTCTTCTTCACCGCACGTTGCGAATGCGCACACTCTTCCGGCTTCGTCGGCTTTCTCCCCGCGTGGCAATTAAGCAACGGAGGCTTACCCCACTCGACCCTCAGAGGTGAGAACGTTCACACAAGTGTCGTTTTTTCGAGCGGTATTCGGACTGGATTTTCGAGCGTTTTGTTTGAGGTTCAGAGGCCCGGCGTTCGAGAGCCGGTTTTGACCATTTTACTGAGTCTGGGAGTCGGGCCTTGAAACGCAGCGGTTCTTAAAGGTGGAAAGGCTGAGGTAATAGCATCGGTGGGTACCTTTGGTGTACATTTCTTTGACCGAACATGAAATGTTGGAGGAAATGAGAAGCTCGTCGCCGCAAACCGTGGCGTTTTCACTTGTGTCCTGAATCCAGCTTACGTAAAAAACGATCAGGCACTGCGTTCAACGAAAACAACTCTCTCTTCCCATCATCATCATCATCATCGCGGTTGTGCGACCGGTTGTGCGAGTGACGAGCTCTTACTTTTCGATCACCGTTTGGTGGTTGCCGCTATCCGCATACGGTACCCCCCGCGGAACCCGTATTGCGTAGTTTCTGCACGGGGGTGCCCGCATACCTTTTACACACAGTTGGCCCACCTCAGCGCACCGTAGTAGGTGGCGGTCTGTGCTTCTGGTATTGTACTCTCTTGCAGCAGTCGACGTTTGGGAATACAGGTTCCCAGCCGCGTATATGCTTGAGTTTAGCGCGTAGATCTTCAACAGCTGAGGTCGGTGAGAACTTTATTAGTCGCACTCATTCGAGACCCATTGACCACCACCAATGTCATCAAACGTTGCGATTCAACTCCGGAAGATATGCGACGCACGTTCTCGGATCCAGGATTGCAAACAGAGCATCGGAGCAGTTGGACCGAAGCGCGGAAACGCGCATGGACGCTGGATGAACCCCGTCCGGTACAAAATGGTACTATTAAAATAAGAAAAAACACGAATTGACACCCACACGCGGCGTGATCCAAAAAGCACTCGGCTGGCTTGGGTATGAAAAAGACTTGGGGGAATCGCAAGGGCGTGCTTGGAACGGCTGCACGGTGGCGTCCAGCCTCAGTAGCTGGAGTCGAAGAGGCGTGCCCGAGCCTCGCCAGGAAGGCGGGTGTGCTGCAACCAGAAAAACGCGTGCGGATTGCGCGCGCGACGTAAACGAGATCTCGACCCTTAACCCCTTGCCGACCTCGTGGATTGGATTGATTCTCAGTGTTTGTAGCCTTCCTTCTAGATGCGGCCTCTTTGTGGAGAGGCCGACTCGAAAAAAGACCGAAAAACGCGGCAAAAAAAAAAACAGGAAGAAATGGCATCAAATAAGAATATCACAACGAATGGCGACGATGCCGGGCACCCTCGCTTTCTTGCTTTTTTCCGGGGGTTTGGGTCTAAATCAGGGGTCTTTAAAAGTTTGGGGGTTGGAGCGGAAAACCCGGTGTCAGCCAAAAACCCGGTGTGAGGTCAATTTTTTTTTTTTGTTGGACCCAACACTTGGGCAGTGCCTTATATATAAAAACTCCTCCCACGTAACTGTCCATAAATTGCTCGGAGTTACTAAAATCCCAGTTGCGGCACAACTGCACGTTTATGTACCCGACAGGGTGCACCTCTTTTGTGGTTGTCACTACTGTCCACCACAGAGACTGTCCTTCGGGAAGCAAAAGAGCCATGCGAAGAAGGCAAGTGTTGGGGTACTGTAGCAGTGTGCCGGGATCATTCAAGAACGTTGAAGTATGGCTATAGATAAAGTGGTGTCACCTGAGGGGGTAATCTCGGCGGACAGCCGCGGTCTTCGCTTTCTTGGTAACACGTTATGAAACAGCCAGAAATACCAGCGCCGCAGGCGCGGAAAATTTTTCAAGCTATTGGGCCAGTCGCAGGTTCCAAAATTGAGGCTGTACGTTGCTTATCCAAAGGTGCAGTAACCGGTGCTGTGTACTGCTAGTGTGACTGCTGTACTTGTACTGCAGCACTACTACTGGGCCCCTCAGCCGGGGCATTCTGTGCTTTTTTTTTTTTTTTTCGTTGCTCGGCACCAGACCCATATATAAGCCACTGCACTTGGGCGGCAGGGATGCCTTGGGACGAAAATCTACGCTCTAAACCGGGGTTTTGGGGAATCGCACGGCATTCGGCGGTGACCCTACTGTAGCCCCGAACCGCACAGTAGGCTGTCTTGACGCTTTGTCACTCGGTGGGGGGAGACCTGCCCGCGCAGCGATATATTTTGTGGTGGTGAGCACCTTTTGGCTTCTGCGTGCGTGTGCCGCCTCTGGTGCACGATTGAACCAGCGTTAAACTCCGGAACACCGATCCAGCAACTCTTTTTGTGACGGTTTTGTGTTTCTTAAAGGAGCCCTGCGCCGCAGGCGCGGAAACTTTTAAACGGTCGCACTTACGGATCAAAGCAGATGGGCAGTAGGGTGGCTCGTCACAACTAGGTTGGTTGACGTGTCAATTAAACCTGCGCCGCAGGCGCGGAAATTTTGACGGTCGCACTTACCGCTAAACAGATGGACGGAAACACGTTGGTTGTTCACCGGCTGCAGCAGGTTTTCGTTTTCGTCCTGCACAACGCCCCTGCATTGCCTGCCACGGTGGAACACGGTGAACAGAATGAGCAAATAATGCGGTAGCCCCATTACAAAAGATACTCAGCCAAAATACCCGCCGCAGGCGCGGAAATTTTTTGGCACCTTTCTGGCCAGCCAGCTAAGTACGAAGATCGCAAAACAGTTTTCCATGAAAGAAATTTCCGCCACTCATCATCAGGTTTCTGCCACGAGAAATTTCCACCGATGGGTTCCGTTAGAAAACATTTCCACCAACAACTTCTGTTAGAAAAGTTTTCCGCCAAGCTTCCCGTGAAAGAAATTTCCGCCGGTAGTTTCCACGAGAACATTTCCACCAGGTTTCCACCACGAGAGAAATTTCCGCCATAGCTTTCGCCTCGAGAAAACTTCCACCAGTTTTCTGTCACGAGAGAAATTTCCACCACCAGTTTTCCAAACAAATTTCCGCCAATAGCTTTCACGAGAACATTTCCATCATCGGTTTCCGTCACGAGAGAAATTTCCGTCAGTAGTTTCCGCCACGAGAAAATTTCCATCAGTTTTCTGTCGTGAGAAAAACTTACACCAACAGCATTCCACAAAAGAAATTTCCGCCAGCAGTTTCCACGAGAAAAATTCCATCAGTTTTCTGTCGTGAGAAAATTTTCCACCACCAGTTTCCCTTCCCACGAAAGAAGATTTCCAGCCTACACAGTGACAAAACAGAAATCTGGAATTTTTTTTTTTCCCAGAAATTTTCTGACTTTTTTTTTTTTCCCCCTTTTTTTGACACACCGGGTTTTCCCGGTGTCTCGGGACACCGGGTTTTTAAAGTCCCCTGGTCTAAATCCTGGCCATTGTGTTGGCACCTTGTCGACTTCTCGAGGGGGGAGCGGGACTTCCGAGGTTCAAGGGCGGGAATAAAGAGATACGCCACACATCTTTTCATTCCCGCCCTTGAAAGCTGTTTTCGACACACCTATCCCAACCTTCCGGCATATCTAAGAAATGGGCTATGTAACGACCCCTGTGGAGGTCGCTGGTCGGTAAGGGGTTAAATAGGTGGGCGTGTCGTTGTAGGGGGGTGTCTTTTGGCATCGGCGGCTTGCTGCTTACCCGAGGCGCGCACAACTTCTTGAGGGGACTGCGCGCGACGTATAGCGCGCGGAAGAGCGAGTCAATAGCAGGTCTGCGACCTAAACGTCCCTAGGCTGCACGCGCGCTCATTAAACGAGTTTGAGAGCCTCCCGGCTACCTGATATGATGAGGATTGATGATTGCAATCATTCTCCTTGAATGAGGAATGCCTAGTAGGCGCAAGTACACCGTGAAAGCGGGCCACACCCGCTTTTCACGCCGCCAAAATGATCAATAACTAAAAACATATGGCCGGCTCGCGCACGCTCCCATTTGGTTTGCGCGCACTAGCGGAACTCACCTGAAAAATGGCACATACACAGGGTAAATACAAGTGGGAAACCGATCAACCGGCGCGCACAAACCAAAACGAACGACGCCTGTCTTTTTTCTTGCGTTAACGACGCGTTGTTGGTACTGAAAACCCGTAGCAGAACGACCACACCCTACCTATTCCCAAGCACCCTCTAAAACGCGTTCGGGGACTTCACAAGGTTTCACAACGGAGTGACACGACACCCGAAACGAGCTGCACTATCTTACTTTTCTTAACACCCCTCCATACTCAAGCCTCTACGGTCAACCGGAGACTTTAGAATACCGACCTTCTAATCCACAAATAACCCTAAGAATTAGTAGTTGGCAGCGTACAACACGAAACGTACCTAAGCAGAGTTCAGCCTGAACAACACGTTACCCTGCAAGATTGTTGGTACGAAAAAAGCGGGTATGGTACGCCTAAATTTTCCGGCTCGCGGAGAGCCGGAAAAATTAGTATGGCGCTTCCGTTTGTTTGTGCGCACTAGCGGCTTTTCGCCTGATTTGGTGAGTTGCTTTTAGAGTTAAAGTTCGCTTGAAATTCCGGGGTTTTAGGGTCTCCGTGTGACCGTTCATGAATGGGTTCTCTTAGAGCAAGAAAGGGCTATGTGGTTGTACATTTAGTGCACGCTTTCGTTATGGGTTATGGCTAGCCATGTCCGGGACTGTTTGCGACCTACACCAAGTACATTCCTTTTAGTGCGCTGCCAACTACTAATTTTTAGTACCAACAATGCATTGTTAACACAAAAACCGTACACCGCGAGAGTAGGAGAAAGTAGAAAGGTTCGTTCGAACGACATATTTTTCGTTGACCGCACTACCCTGAGCCCAAATCCTGGACGTGGTTTCAGGTGGCAAATTTGGCAAATGATCATGATCAGAAGGTCCTACTTGGGCGGTTCAGTTTCCTCACACATTGCATGTGGCTAAAACACTCGAGGGACTGCCTTGTGCTCATTTCGAAGGAGGCTAGAGGGGGAGAAAACAATACAACTACAAAGTGGGTCTTTTTTGTTGAACGCTTACGCCCGCCACTAAACCCAGGGTTACCTGTGTTTCGTGTGGGCTTCAGCACATTTACCTCCTTTGATCTATCGCAACTGGCAGTCTCCTCAAGCATTTCCTACAAAGCAGGTGCTTATACAAAATAATACATCCTCCTCCTACTGCGTATACTGGCTCCGTCTGCTGCTTCGTCTTCACCGTCGCGGGTGATGCATAAATCGAAAGTAGAAAGGTCAAGCAGTGATTCGGTGTGTTTGTCACAATCGTCGTGACGCCTCAGGACACGGCTTCAGAAAAAGGGGGGGCAAGGGTGGGTGGGCAAGCGAGGGGTGAAGTTACGATGTTTTCGGGATAGCGACGGGGTTATTCAACCTGTAACGAGTATTAGGTATTCGTCGGATATATTAATCTTCTAAGATCTGCGATCTTATACGACAAAAAAAAAAAAAAACGGTGCAGTCCATCGTGCTCGGGTCTGGCTCCAGCTTCTCAGGCTGGACTCCGCAGTGCATTGTGCCCAACACCACGCGCTTGGTCCATATCTGCACGCAGGCAATCGATCAGAAGCTCCGGGGGGTGACAGCGACTCGCTGGAACACACGGACTTGTCTTCTTTTGCACGATGGCAATCTGCGAAGTAAGCTCACACACAGGGGGGGGGCTGCGGGAAGAAGGATAGACTGAAAGCTGCCTTGTTGGGAGTGAGAAGAAAACAGACCACAGCTTGACGCAAAAACAGGGAGCCCGGATATATGTATGCACGGCGTGGCACACTGTCTTCCTGAGTGATGTATGGGGGAAGAGCAGGAACAGAACAGTTGGGTCGCAGCTCTTGCCGGATATGCAGCAATAATCTGTGACGATAGACTGCACAAGTAGTAGTATGTGAAGCAGCCGGAAACAGCAGGCGCAGGGGGCAGGTCTTGCTTTACTTTCTCTTCTTCATAGAGACCCGCCCCCGGCGATCCCGACTGTCCAAACATCGTAGTGATGAGGTGGTTGACCAGGCCGTATACACAACACGGCTACAACACGAGGATGCAGCCGTGCTTAGGTGTGCACTCAGCCATCACAGGCCATTGGCTGCTAAGCAGCCCTTCGTTCCGCGTCGCGTCAAGTACATGATGCTGGCGGTTGGGGGATCGACGACCGCAACTCAATGAAGGTGCGGTCAGCAGTGTCGCCACGTGAAGGCTCCGCCATGACACCTGTGTTCGTACAAAAAGAAATCAAATGAAATGAACAAGAAAGAACAGGGGGGGGCAGGGGTACCTGTAATCCGAGGCCCGGGCCCTGGAAAATTATCCAGGGTTTTTGGCCCTGAACGATTACCAAAGGAAAAACTCTCTGGTACGAGATGCAATTCGTTTACAATTCCATTCCAGGGCCCCAGACTGTCCTTGAGCTCAACGGATTCAAAAGCGTTCAAAAACGTCCTCGGAATGTATTTTTCGACACAGCCACGAAACCTGTAGGAGGTTTTCAGGTTCTGGCAGGTCTAGCTGGCTGCCTAAAGGGTACCACGGCTCAGCCACCCAAGGTCACAGGTGGCAAGGTGGGCGTTGAAAAAAAAAAAAAAATTTGGGCCGGAATCCCTAAAAACCCGCATTTCGGAAAGTTTTTGTCCCACATTTTTCCCAGGGCATTTTGACCATTTCACCTTAGAGCCTCCGCCCGCTCAGCCCCTATGGTAAATGCACGACTGTGAGCTTTTTTTATCGAATTTTATCAAGCTTATTTCTTGATTTTCTCTCGTCTTTGCTCTCCGCTTGTTGTGGAAGCTGCAATATTGAAGATTCCATCCTTGGACGGCGTGATTACCGTGGGCCTGGACCCTATCTGGACCCTAGCGCTAACCCGGGGCCCGGGCCCCGGAGACCCTGGATTTACAGGTACGGGTGGGGGGGGGGGCAGTCTTTAACACAGTACGCCGTTTCCCAACTTGCAATGTCGATACGTGTCAGATCGTTGGCCCAGAGTCCGGGGAGCTTGGGGGCTCCTTGAAAAAGACAGGCGCGTTGTTGTGCGTGCCGGTTGATCGTTTTCCCATTTGTATTTACCCCGTGTATATTCAGGTAAGGAATTCTGATCAGCCAAAACACGCTGCCTGCGTCTTTTTAGCCTGCGCACGCAATACATTGAAGGGCAACCCGCAAGATTGTTAGCACTAAAAAGAATAGGCGTATGTTTGTTTGTGCGTGATGGAGGAACGATTAGCCCTGTTCGTGAATGACAGTGAGGGAATGGGGTCGTTAGGCTAATCTTCTCCCAAACACGCTGCCAGCGTCCTCTTTCGTGTTCGTGACGCATCTATCCACAGCGGCAAATGTTGATTCTTTCTGACGTGTCATGCACCCTGGAGGCACAGCGTCCAAACTCCAGCGCAGTTCATCTTCTTTCGACGTAAATAAATAAAACACGCCTCCCCGTCCGCCGACGGTTTATCGGGTGGGGTATTGCAAGAACGTGCTTGGGATGGGTATTTGCTCAACACCGCACTGGTCCCGTCTGCGCCGTGTTTCGGTCCTTTAAGCCACGGACACATAAGGCGGACCGACATCAGCGTGACCTGAGTGTCTGCAGACAGGACTGCGGTGTGAGTCTGGTTTGTCAGGCGGCTGTTCGTAGCTCGTCACAGCCAGGACCACCCGTGCTACTAGAGCACAGGCGAATCCGTCACGGGGAGAAGGCCCCTACAACCGTGTCTGAGCAATCAGTTAAAAAACTCAGGGCACTCGCCCTGATTGTGACTGCGACTCGCTAGGCAGCACTGACTTGTCTTCTTTTTACGGTGGCAATCTGCGAAGTAAACTCCGCAGAGCACAGCGGACATGGGGTTGCCGTGTGGGGGGGGGGGGGGGGGGGGGGGGGGGCAGCGCTCTTGTTAAGGATCAGCCACTTTGGCCGGATGGCCGGATAAACCAGACCCCCCCCCCCCCCTCTACAGTGCAGTTGCCTTGGAGGCTGGGTGGTCAAATTCTCGAAGGTGAAATGGTCAAAATTCCCTGCCAAAAGTGTGCCCACAAAAATTTTCCAAAGTGTGGTATTTGGGGTATTTGGGGCAAAAAAAAAATTTTTTTTTTCTGACCGCCCACCGTGGTGACCACCTTAGAGTGTGACAGGTAGCGTCTCCCCCCTCCACAGTGAAAATAGCCTATGGGGGGGGGGGGGGTCAGCCGGCTGATGGATGGATGGATGGTTCTTAACAAGATGCCTGGGGGGGGGGGAATAAAAGCTCGCCCCCCTTGTACAGGAGATGCACGGAAGGACTACAAAGAGCAGCCCGGGTGTTGGTTGTGTGCGCTCACTGGCGATGCGCATTTTTGCGTTTTGGAGTACTTTGAGGTGTAAAGGGCCGGTACCGAAGAGCAGTCTCCGGATAGCAATTGAGGCTGGGAGCCAAAAGAGTGAGGGAGAAAATGTTTCATGGGTTCGAAGAGCGCGTGGTGCTTGCACCACTGAGGCCAGGTTACTTAACCGCGGATGTAGTGAAGGATTGTTCAGGAAACGGTCGCGAGCGAAACCCGAAAAGGTAACGACCATTTCACTGTCTTCTTTGTTTTGTGATGCGAAGATCACGAGGTGCTGTCCGAAGACGCCGCCCACGTGAGCACTGTTAAGCAGCGGTTGCCAGATACTCCCGTAGCACCTTTTCACGGGTTTGCAGGGGTAAAAAGGAAGCCCGGGTTTGGGGGGTGGTGGGTTTGGTGCGTAGTATTCTTCGTTTTTTGTCCCGGGGAGGGGAGGGTGGCCGTATTTCCATGTTTCGGCAGAACACTGCCTTTCGTGCACATTTTGAATGCCAGCCACAAGTCTTCTTCGAGGAAAACGAAGAAGGAGAAAGAAGAAGAGCCCAAAAAGACACTGTGTGCGGAACAAAAGAACCCACGGGGCGACAGAGACGGGGGAGCCCTCTGGGTCGGATTGTTACTCAGAATGAAAGTTCGCTTGAACCCACCGCACCGCAGAGTAGTAGCAGCTGGCATCCCCAACCTTTTCCGAATTCCTGAAATCTGGACCAATCTACAACGACCCACTCCCTGCTATCTAAACCTTTGTGCGTGGATTCCCACGCGTTTTAAATTGTAGCACACCCGCTTTAACTCCAGCTTCTGAGGCTGCACTACAAAAACCGGAGACTTCAAAGCCCCCAGCGTATGCACTGGCAACACCAAGAAAAAGACTTAAGGAGCTTGGAAAGGTTGGGATGCCAACTACTGATCGTTGGTGCCAGCATATGCACCGGCAACACTAAGAAAATGAAGGGGGTAGGAGAGGGGCGGGACACATAAACTAAAAGCTCGCACAACGGAAGACTCAGTTTCAAAGGAGAGGAGAGAGAGAGAAAGAGAGAGAGGTCTTGTTCGGACCTTTACTCTTGGAGTGATCGAGGGGAGCGAGGTCGGGAACAAGGAAGAGGGAGGAACTGCGTGCGTTAGTTTTCCAACTCCGAATCCTTAAGTTTCCGAATCGTCCCCTTCCAACCTTGCTTCTGAAGCAAGTGGGCTTCAAACACGAGGGCTTGTCGCCCAATACCTCTTGTCTCTCTTTAGGTCCTCACTCGACCCCCGTAGACGCACCGAACGTGCTATAACAAGTTTGCTAGAAAACAGAGAGAGAGAGAGAGACGAGTTAGAGTGCAGGGACCATCTCTCCGGGTCGAGTTTCCGGTCTCCTCGCTTCTTTTCGTGCTGCCACGGCGGGCGTAAGCCGGCGCGCTGCAGGTTGCTGCCACAGTGGGTGGCGGCTCCGGAGTTGGAGCTGCAGGTTGCGGCTCTACCACAGTGGGTGGCGGCTCCGGAGTTGGAGCTGCAGGTTGCGACTCTACCACAGTGGGTGGCGGCTCCGGAGTTGGTGCTGCAGGTTGCTGCCACAGTGGGTGGCGGCTCCGGAGTTGGAGCTGCAGGTTGCGGCTCTACCACAGTGGGTGGCGGCTCCGGAGTTGGTGCTGCAGGTTGCGGCTCTACCACAGTGGGTGGCGGCTCCGGAGTTGGAGCTGCAGGTTGCGACTCTACCACAGTGGGTGGCGGCTCCGGAGTTGGTGCTGCAGGTTGCTGCCACAGTGGGTGGCGGCTCCGGAGTTGGAGCTGCAGGTTGCGGCTCTACCACAGTGGGTGGCGGCTCCGGAGTTGGTGCTGCAGGTTGCGGCTCTACCACAGTGGGTGGCGGCTCCGGAGTTGGAGCTGCAGGTTGCGGCTCTACCACAGTGGGTGGCGGCTCCGGAGTTGGTGCTGCAGGTTGCGGCTCTACCACAGTGGGTGGCGGCTCCGGAGTTGGCGCTGCAGGTTGCTGCCACAGTGGGTGGCGGCTCCGGAGTTGGAGCTGCAGGTTGCGGCTCTACCACAGTGGGTGGCGGCTCCGGAGTTGGAGCTGCAGGTTGCGACTCTACCACAGTGGGTGGCGGCTCCGGAGTTGGTGCTGCAGGTTGCTGCCACAGTGGGTGGCGGCTCCGGAGTTGGAGCTGCAGGTTGCGGCTCTACCACAGTGGGTGGCGGCTCCGGAGTTGGTGCTGCAGGTTGCGGCTCTACCACAGTGGGTGGCGGCTCCGGAGTTTGAGCTGCAGGTTGCGGCTCTACCACAGTGGGTGGCGGCTCCGGAGTTGGTGCTGCAGGTTGCGGCTCTACCACAGTGGGTGGCGGATCCGGAGTTGGAGCTGCAGGTTGCGGCTCTACCACAGTGGGTGGCGGCTCCGGAGTTGGCGCTGCAGGTTGCGGCTCGTATTTTAAAGTCTCCGGTTGACCGTAGAGGCTTGGGTACGGAGGGGGTTGAGAAAAAGTGAGAGGGTGCCTCTTTAACTCGAAAGAAGATGTGGAGAACGCACCACCAAAATACTACGAGGCGCCGCCGGTGCTTGTTTCAAAGGGGTATGGTGGGGAGCATGCAACTACACACAAATTGGGTCTTTGCCCTATTCCGACAGATTGATTCTGGGTTTTCTGTGACGGGGTCGAAGTGGGCATATCATGCAGGGTCAAAACCTTGTGTCTTTTTGGTAAACGCTGCCGCCCCCAAGAACAAAATTTGGAAGAAAATACTCGAGGGACTGCCTTGTGCTCATTTCGAAGGAGGCTAGAGGGGGAGAAAACAATACAACTACAAAGTGGGTCTTTTTTGTTGAACGCTTACGCTACGGGACATCAGTCCCGACCACCCTCTTCACCCAACTCACCGCGCCCGACCTGTCGAGTTGCTTCGGCATTTTTGTTGAACGCTTACGCCCGCCACTAAACCCAGATTCACCTGTGTTTCGTGTGGGCTACAGCACATTTACCTCCTTTGGTCTTTTGCAACTGGCAGCCTCCTCAAGTATTTCCTACAAAGCAGGTGCTTATACAAAAAGAAATTGCTCAACTTCATCAAAAATCACCGCAGTATTTGTTCCAAAAAGTTTTTTTTTTAAAAACCCCCATTTTTTTTTCCAGAAGAAATGGGTGGCCATTTCTTTCGGGTCTAAACCCCTGTTACCAAAAAGACACAAGGTTTTGCCCTGCATGATACCCACTGGCGCCTTGGGTCAATTTTCTAACCGTCATAGGTGACGAATCTTTGGCCCCCGAGTGCAGAAATGGAAAGGATACGCCTCGAATCGTTCCCATGCCATACTTTTTTGTGTAATGCATTGTTGGTACTAAAAATTAGTAGCTGGCAGCGTACTACATGAGACTTACCAAAGCAGGTGAGTTCTGCTAGTGCGCACAAACAGAACAAAGCGCCGTACTGCTCGGAATGTTTTGCTACCCCCCGGCGCACATCCCCAAGCACCAGAAGAAAGCAAACCCGAACAAACCGGACATATGTGTCCGGCTCGTCGGAATAGGGTTGATTGGTTGGACGCTTGCGCCCAGCGCTAAACCCAGATTGGAACTGTGTTTTCGTGTGGGCGGAAGCACATGTCTGCAACTGGCGGCCTCCTCGTGTTTACCTACGAAGCAGGTGCCTTTTTGACTTTTCTACCCCGGCGGAGGTCAACTGGAGAAGGGTGGAGAATGGGAGGACGACAAAAAACGTTTTTTTTTGAAACGGTGGGCTCTCTTATTTGCAACGTGCCGGTAGTTGGTCCTTCAAGCTGCGGGCCTACTAGGCACACTTCCCTGAAGGTTGCCCCAAAGCGCAAAATTTCCGTGAGTTCATTGAACCGAAGAGCTCCTTCGAAGTGCTCATTCTTCCCACCGAAAAGAAGTCAATATACCGGAGAGAGTGTGCTTTGGTCCAAGAGGTGCTCGGGTTGCTGCCCATTGGGGGACAGACAGTGCCTGTGTGACAATGGGGTCGATACCTTTGAGTCTCCAGTTGACCGTTGAGGCGGCGGTTGCAGTGCGCCCGGGCCTTGTTTTGCTGCACACTTCACTTGCACAGTACTGTATGTCGCTTGCGTCTTCTCGAGTAGACTGTTTCGACTGTTTTTAACTGTGGCATGACTATGGTTTTAGAGTTATAGTTCGCTTGAGAAGGTTTCTCTATTTTTTTCGTAATAACAATTACCGTAAACGGAAATAAGTTGGACCGGAAATATGTTGGACCGGAAATATGTTGGACCGGACAAAAGTTGGACCGCGCGACGACCAAAACAGTTGGACCATTTTGTCCGGTCCAACATATTTCCGCCCAGGCACGTTTTCTGTTAGGCGCAGAGAAGTAGCTTCATATACCCAATGTTAACCCCATACAACATCCAAAAAAAAAAAAAAAACTATAGTTATAGCCAGCGGCCGGTGGTGTCGTGGGGGGGCGGCGGTAGTGGGTGGTCATGTGGTGGGAGGTCGTGGAGGTAGTGCAGTGGGTGGGTGGTGCGGTGGGCAGTGGTGGTGGTGGGTGTGTTGTAGGCAGTGCAGTGGGTGGGGATGATGCTACAGTACGACCTCTGGATCATGGGTCTAGCAACGTACACCCTCAATTTTGGGCAATACTGGCCCAATAGCTTGGCAAATTTTCCGCGCCTGCGGCGCTGGCATTTTTGGCTTGTGTAATACACATGTTTCGTGTCGTGTTGCCAAGAAGACTGCTGCTCTCTGTGGTGGGCAGTAGTGACAACCACAAAGAGGAGCACCCTGCAGAGTGCATAAGTGCGCACTTGACTCGCATCAACTTTGCCGCAGTCCCTGTGGACTACAAAGCGGCAATATCAATTTTTCCGCGCCTGCGGCGCTGGTCTTGACGTGTGTAGTGTTAGCCGCCCTGCTGTCGCAGAAAACCGCTAAGCGGCACTCGCCTTCTTCGCATGGTTCTTTTGCTTCCCGAAGGACAGCCTCTGTGGTGGACAGTAGCGACAACTATAAGTTAGCTCACATCAAAGTTGCCACAGTCTCTGTGGGCTACAAAGCGGTTAGCAATTCTTGCTGTGTTGCTACCTTCCATGAGCAAAACCCACCTGCACGCGCCGCATTTTGTCCGAACACCCCCCAACACAGTGTCAGTCTGAGCTCCACACACACAAAGTGCCCCGAGGACCCTGAAAAGCGCTCTGTACAACATTTGGTAGGATTTTACGTGGGGCCCAGAGCCCAAGCTACTTCCCTGCTTAGGCGGGGTTGAAAAAAAAAAATCCATGTCAAACGGTCCGGAGGACGACAGGTAAGCACAGATGGAAGAATCCGGGCGCTTCATTCGGCGCTGTGCCGAGCGTTTACGCGACCACGAGGTGCGGAAACGTCTATCAGAAGTAACGCCACCGAGCTGTATGCGCGCACAGACTTTCACAAAACTACGAAAGTTACATGGCACAACTGACTTGTTGCAGGCCATCGTACGCCGAGGCATCATGCCCTACGGTACGAAGGTCAAATGTAGAGTGCCCGGGTGTGACGAAACAGCTACATCAGACCACGTCCTGACGATAAACGACGACACCCACCTCCGCCACTATCCTGACTCAGCCGACCTACGCAACATAAGCAGCTCCACCCTTCAGTGTCAGCCAACCTCGATCCACTTAGTTTTCACTCTACATTTTTGCGTTTGCACTCTACCAAAGCAAAGGGGCAGACGGATGGGACAATGCGGGTTGTGCCGCGCAGTGTTCTAGAACTCCTGGCGGCGGGCTCATGCGCGACTTGCAAACTAAGGAAGTGAAGCCAGTGTTGGTCAGTGGTCAGCCGCGAAATTTCACTAAGTGCACAGGACCCCCCGAAAATAGTTGGACCGGACAAAAGTTGGACCGCGAGAGCCCGAAATAGGTGAGTTGGACCATTTTGTCCGGTCCAACTTATTTCCGTTTACGGTAATTGCAAACACGAAAGAGAACGCTGGCAGCGTGTTTGGGAGAAGTTTAGCCTACCGATCATATTCACTCACTATCACTCACTAACAGGCTAAACCTCCCCCGGCACGTACAAACAAAAAAGACCGGGTTCGAGTTGAATTCTGTCCCAAAACACCCCCCAGAACCCTCACTGACTGAGCCCTTGGTTCTCCAGCGTGCAAGCGCAATGGCAGATGGGCACCGGCACCTCCAAGTCAAATACAACCTCAGCCAGGGCCAAGGCAGCAGAGGTGCTTGGGTTGTTGCCCATTGGGGGACAGACAGTGGCATCAGAGGTGATGCCTCCTGTGTGACAATGGGGTCGATACCTTTGAGTCTCCAGTTGACCGTTGAGGCGGCGGTTGCAGTGCGCCCGGGCCTTGTTTTGCTGCACACTTCACTTGCGCAGTACTGTATGTCGCTTGCGTCTTCTCGAGTAGACTGTTTCGACTGTTTTTAACTGTGGCATGACTATGGTTTTAGAGTTATAGTTCGCTTGAGAAGGTTTCTCTATCTTTTTTTCCCGAAGACCAGGTTCGAGTTGAATTCTGTCCCAAAACACCAGATGGGCACCGGAACCTCCAAGTCAAATACAACCTCAGCCAGGGCCAAGGCAGCAGAGGTGCTTGGGTTGTTGCCCATTGGGGGACAGAAGGTGGCATGGGCCGATGCCTTTGAGTCTCCAGTTGACCGTTGAGGAGACTGTCTCGACTGTTTTTTTTTACTGTGGCTGACACCATGGGTGTCTCTTCTTTTTTCGAAGACCGGTTCCGAGTTGAATTCTGACCCAAAAACACCCCCCCCCCAGAACCAGGTGCTGACTGAATCCTTGGGTTGTCCAGGCCGTCTCTAGCGGACGGCGCCAAGGCGGAACTTCTGGTAGTCAGCGCACCGCTCTCTGGGGGGAGCAATCCGCTTCCTTTGGTCCAGCTCCACCCAGTCGTCGGACGCGTCTGTGCGCCCGCTGACGAGCCACGAGGTCGGGTCCTTTTCGGGGCCGCCCTGCGCCGTCGTGAAGGCGTAAGCCGTGATGGGCACCGGCACCTCCAGGTCAATTACAACCTCAGCCAGGGCCAGGCAGCAGGTCCAAGAGGTGCTCGGGTTGTTGTCGATGGCGTGGAAGACGTCGCGCGGCGTCCCAGGTGTGTCGTCACCTGCCTTCGCCCGCGAAAGGTCGATCTCGGCGCCCTTGGTCGTAAACAGCCGGATCCGGGACAGGCACACGTCCGTCGCCGAAAGCCCGCCTTGAACGTTCGTGAACTTGATCCGAACCGAAGAGTAAGCCGTGTCGTTCTCCACCGGCGCCAGCGACCCGCACCTGTTTCGGAATTTGACGTTTCAAGACTGTTTCGAGTTTTCAGGATCCAGTTAGAGGTCGTAAGTCTTTATGTGTTTATCGTGTATCTTAAAAGTGTAGGTTCGCTTCTTGTTCCGGGGTGTTAAAGTCTCCGGGTGATCATCGTTCCTTTCTGGCATCGTACGTTGGGATGCCTATTTTATTTGTGCCGGTTGCAGTGCATGTTCGCGACGCCACGCAGCGTCCCAGGTGTGTCGTCACCTGCCTTCGCCCGCGAAAGGTCGATCTCGGCGCCCTTGGTCGTAAACAGCCGGATCCGGGACAGGCACACGTCCGTCACCGAAAGCCCGCCTTGAACGTTCGTGAACTTGATCCGAACCGAAGAGTAAGCCGTGTCGTCCTTCACCGGCGCCAGCGACCCGCACCTGTTTCGGAATTTGACGTTTCAAGACTGTTTCGAGTTTTCAGGATCCGTGTTTTGAGAATTTAGAGGTCGTAAGTCTTTATGTGTTTATCGTGTATCTTAAAAGTGTAGGTTCGCTTCTTGTTCCGGGGTGTTAAAGTCTCCGGGTGATCATCGTTCCTTTCTGGCATCGTACGTTGGGATGCCTATTTTATTTGTGCCAGTTGCAGTGCATGTTCGTGACGCCACGCAGCGTCTGCCTTCGCCCGCGAAAGGTCGATCTCGGCGTCCTTGGTCGAACAGCCGGATCCGGGACAGGCACACGTCCGTCGCCGAAAGCCCTCCTTGAACGTTCGTGAACTTGATGCGAACCGAAGAGTAAGCCGTGTTGTCCTCTACCGGCGTCAGCGACCCGCACCTGCTTCGGTCTGACGTTTCAAGACTGTTTCGAGTTTTCAGGATCCGTGTTTTGAGAGTAAGATTCGTGAGTCTTTATGTGTTTATCGTGTATCTTAAAAGGGTAGGTTCGCTTCTTGTTCCGGGGTGTTGAATTCTCCGGGTGATCATCGTTCCCTTCTGGCATCGTACGTTGGGATGCCTACTTTGTTTGTGCTAGTTGCAGTGTTCGTGACGCCACGCGGCGTCCCGGGTGTGTCGTCACCTGCCTTCGCCGGCGAAAGGTCGATCTCGGCGCCCTTGGTCGTAAACAGCCGGATCCGGGACAGGCACACGTGGCCCTCCTTGAACGTTCGTGAACTTGATCCGAATCGAAGAGTAAGCCGTGTCGTCGTCCACCGGCGCCAGCGACTCGCATCTGTTTCGGAATTTGACGTTTCGAGACTGTTTCGAGTTTTCAGGGTCCGTGTTTTGAGAGTTTAGAGGTCGTAAGTCTTTATGTGTTTATCGTGTATCTTAAAAGTGTAGGTTCGCTTCTTGTTCCGGGGTGTTAAAGACACCGGGTGATCATCGTTCCTTTCTGGCATCGTGCATTGGGATGCCTACTTGCTTTGTGCTAGTTGTATACAAGTTTAAGGTAAAATTACTGAACCTGTAAACCACAGTACGCGGAAGGAACCCTTTGTTTTGTGCGTGCCGGTTGATCGTTTTCCCGCTAGTATTTACTTTGTGTCATGTCCAGGGTAGGAACTGATTAACCTCCAAAACACGCTGCCTTCGTCATTTTAGCCTACACAATACATTGAAGGGCAACCCGCAAGATTGTAGCATTAAAGAGACTGCGTGTTTATCACACTCAATTTTATTTCCCTTCACTGGGATGGCTGCCGTGACGAACCTAGCTTCCCCGCATCACGGAGGTCAGCGGACCGGAGCTACCGGAGAAGGTGTGTGTGCGTTGTGTGGTAACCTGATACGTGTGTGTGTGCGTTGTGTGGTAACCTGATACGTGTGTGTGTGCGTTGTGTGGTAACCTGATACGTGTGTGTGTGCGTTGTGTGGTAACCTGATACGTGTGTGTGTGCGTTGTGTGGTAACCTGATACGTGTGTGTGTGCGGTGTGTGGTAACCTGATACGTGTGTGTTGTAGACCTGTTTTCACGTGGTGCCTCCCTGAGCGAGGGGCGTCCACGCCTCCTTCAGTTTCAAGTAACCGCCGATGCTCCCGCAGGTTGCGAGTAGGGGTCCGTTTTCAACTGGGGGTGGTGCCTCGAACAGCACCTCGCGATTCCTTCATTGTCAGCTTCACACTCGCCGCAGCGCTCCAGTCTGTGGGCTGTGCAGAATTGCACCCGCGGCCTTAGGCCATCTCCATCATGATGGTGCTGTTTATACCGGCAACAGGTCTCCGCTGGCAGGCGCTTCTTCGCACATCCCTTGCATCGGGGCTTCCTATGTAGTGCGCATATTTCGCCTGGGCGAGCCGTGTTCACCGCGTCCTTCGGGGCCTTCTTCGGTCGCGCCCCTCTGCACGCTCCTGCACCCGGGACCTTGTCTACCATCTCGGCTCTTGCCTTCCAGTCGGTCTTCCCTTGCGCCCATCGTGCGGGGTATGCTTTCTCTGGGACATAGGTTGCTGCCCATTCTAGATGTTGAGGGAACAATGTGGTCTCAGTCCGCGCCGGCCTTAGCGTCCGTACGTGTTCTCGGATGCCGAGGATGACCGTGTCAGTCGCCTCCGAGAGTTGCGCACGCCGCGAAGCCCCCCTGACAATTGTTCCCCCGACGGAGGTCAGGATTGTGGTCGCACATTCGTGGCCGTAAAACCACGGCCGTCCTGTTACCTTCTTGTAGGCATTACCTAACTCTTTCAGACTCATCGCTTTTCCGAGTCCGGAGGCCCGAAAGACTGCGAGATTTGCCTCCTGCTGCGTTCGCGTCGGGCGCTGTCTCTGCACAATGTCCATCGCTGCGTTGCTCAACGCATCGGCGTCCACGTTCTCCTCGCGCTTCACGTGCTCTACTCGCAGCGTGAGCCGCTGCCGCAGGGCTACCATTTTCGCGATCGCTCGCGTTAAAAATGGTTTCAGGTCTTCCGAACAGGCTATCTCTCGATTGGTTTGCCCAATAATTAGGGCCGAGTCACCGCGGACGGTGCATTGTTCTCCTTCCGTCCCTTCTGCCTCTTCCAAAAGTTGCAGCCCCGCTATCATTCCCTCATACTCGGCTACGTTGTTGCTGCGCACACTTGGCAGCGGGAGCACTATTTGCGAGTCCTTTACTCCCCCTCTGTAAAGGACCGCTCCTGCGCCCGCCACGGCGAATGCAGTTCCATTTGCCCTTGCTCCTCCGTCGAAGTACACTTCTATGCCACTTGTCGCACCTTCTGGCAGCACCTGCCGCGCTGTGGTGGTCTTGTGCGCTGGGGGCAGCGGCACCGCCGAGTAATACCTGTTCTTGAGCTTCGGGAGCCGACAACCGGTGCGCAGCTCGAAGTCTACTGCGAGCTCCATGAAACTCACCCCTAACTCATGCCCAGGCGGCGCCCACTTCAGGCCTCGCAGCCAGTCAGTGAACGCCATCCACATCTCCGGACCGTACTTCCACTTGGCGGACACCGCTGTGGGCGCGATGTCGGGCACCACCAACTCGTGTGGTTCTGTGGGTCTCCATTGTCGTGGATATTCCAGCGTCCGATGGTGTCGTGTGGACCTGTCCAGCATCTCATCCGCCCCTTGGCGTGCCGTTAGGACCGCCACGAAGAAGAGGTGTAGCGACTCCATCAGTTGGAGTAGCTCTTTCCGTTCCCTGGGCAGAAGGTCCGTGTTTGCTGGAGCTACTCCGCACAATCGCAAGCACGGCGGCCAACTTAGCTGTGCAGCATTCAGATCCCCGTTCTTTGCGCGTATCTGCTCCCAGGCCGGGCACTTCCAGAATAGGTGTTCGACCGTCTCGCGCTCCTGCGTGTCGCAATACGGGCACCCTCTCTCGCTCAGCCCCGTCCGCCCGGTGACCGGCGTGGCTCCTGCGATCACGGACCTCAGCAACCCGGCTTGGTAGGCAGTGAGAGATGAATCCTGCTTCTCTAATAGCCTCCTGGTTGCCGCAAAATCCACCCCGCTTTCAACTCCTCCAAAGTCATTTCCTCTCCTCGCCGCAAGGCGAACCATCTCGCGCAGGCGTAATGCATGTCTTAGGTCGTGCTGTAGGAGGCGTGTGCTTCCTTCCTGCGCCGCGTCGTGAACAACACCCTCCCCAACTTCATTTATATACGCAATGCTCGTTGGTGTCACCCATCGCCATCGAATGCCGTCCAGCGCCTCTTTCATGAAGGCAAAGGGCCCATGCAGCTTTGCGAGCTCTTCTTTGTGTACCCATGCTGTTTCAGACATTGTCTGTGCGTATCCCCACTTCTTGACCTGTTCGGCCCAGGTCGTGATCCGTCTGTAAGCCGGTACAACGCCCGGGTCTAGCCTGTGCCCGTGGTGCAGCACGTGCAGCACAGCTTCCTGCGCACGTCGCGGCGGCCCCGTCCACACTGACTCGGTAACCTTCCGTCTCAAGCGTTCGACTTCCTGCTTCCCGATCGTCGTCACCGCTGCCCCGTAATACCGTTTCGCCCCCGCCGTCATGCTAACTGCGAGGTCGCGCGCACCGGCGGGGAGCGGGAGGCAGGCCGCTCTCTTTAACACGGTGTCGACCATCTTGGTTCGTTCCGCCACGCGCTTGGACTGCGGGAGCGGCTTGCTTGGTGGTACCTGCTCCGTTGTCAGCATAACACCCAGTACGTCAAACGTCGTTTGCTTTGCTATCGTCTCCGGTCGAGCAACTGCCTCTCCGGCTCCATTACTTTCCGTGTAGGAGATTTCCTCCGGGGCGTCCCGTGCTGTTGTGAACCACAGGGACTTCAACTGCGTGCACACTTTCATTCCGGTTAGCCCCGCGAACGTCCCCGATCGATCTGCCGCTTCTTGCAACTGCGCGAGGCTCTTCAGCAACGCGTACACATCATCCACATATGATAGCGGAATCGCTGCTTCTATGTCCGCTACGTGCCGCATCCAGACGCTTATGAGCACGTTTATCAGCACCACGCTCAACGGGCATCCCTGCATGATCCCGTTTGTTGGCACGAAGCCTTCTCCCACCACGGGTCCCATGCGGAAGTGGCGCTGCATGCCGGAGTATGCTGCGCGCAAGGTTCGCAACACGGTTGGGTCAAACCCCAGCTCCTCTGCTAACCGGAAGGCGATATCGATCGGCACCGTGTCGAAACACTTCTTAAAATCGAGGGCCAGGCCGTACAATGGTTCTCCTGTCAGGTGTGCTTCCTCGATGAGAGCTGCCAGGTGCCAGACCAGGTCGTCCGTCCCGTGCTTCTTCCGGCATCCGTGGAGGCCGCTCGGCACAACGTTATCCATCCATTCCAACGCCTCCCGGGCCCGTATTGCTGCCCATACTCTATACAGCACCGGTGTGATCGTTATTGGTCGCTGCGACAAGGGGTCGCCCGTGCTCCCTGGCTTCGGCAATAGGTGCAGGATCGCGTGCATCAATTGCTCTGGCCACCGCCCTTCGGTCTCGACCGCATTCATCGCCTCAGCCATGAGTTGCAGGATCTCCGTGGGCAGTTGCTGCAGTTCGAAAACTCTCCACGCGTGCAGTCCGGGTGAAGAGTTCCTCTTCATCTTCTTAAGCGCCGCCTTCACATCTGCCGCGCTGATTGCCTTGCAGTCCATTCGCTGTGGGGCCGGGAGATACCTCGCGTATTGTGCCTTGAAGGTTTCCCACTGCGGTTCCCGGATGCTCGTGTATTTCTGAAAAATGCCTCCCCATGCTTCGGGTCCCCTCAACAGATCGTCGATCTCCTTTGGACACGCCGTTAAAGTTCCGTCTCGCCGCCGCAGGTAGATCGATGGGCTTTCTCGGCTCCCCGCAAGAAACCGGTACACGTCGCCTTTGTCGGAGCTGTTCCAGGCCATCTGCATCCGGTCTTTCCACCTTCTTGTTCGTTGCTGCTTCAACGCGGCGACGGCCTCGCGTTGAGATCCTTCCAACGCCTCCACAGCTTTCATCAGGCGCTCCAACTCGTCGCCTCCGCTTTCTCCGTGGGCCGCGGACAGATGCCGCGACAGGTCCTCTCTCGGTCCTTTCCGCTGTAGCGCACTTCTCGCATTGCGCTCTGCCAACGTCATCTCTCCTGGCTGCCCCTCGCTCAGCCTGTGGCTTGCCTCGACAATCACCGTCCGTAGCATTCCAAGCACTTTGTCCCGTTGTCTGGTGGTCCTATCTCCTGCTCCCCTCGCTGAGACCGCCTGCCGGGCTGAAACATGGGCTTCTCGTACCGAGTGCCCTTCTGCCCTGCCCTTGCAGGCCTTCGCTTCACTTTTCTGGAGGCCGTGCTTGTGCATTTCATATAGGTACGTCTCTGCCACTTCGGAGGCGTTACGCAGAACCGCTTCCGCCCCGTCCACCGAGCGCCTCTGGCTCAGCGCCGCTTTAAGGGCACCCTGCTCTTCCCTCGGGTTCTTAAGCGGCGCCTTCTTCGGAAAGGGGGCGGGAATCCAATGCGTCCGCTTCGGAATTGACGCTGTCCGCATGTCGAGAGTTACGAACAGTGGACAGTGGGTCGGTATCTCGTATTGTTGCGGGTCTGCAGTTCGAACCTCGACGAGTGCCTGCGATGCACCTGCGTTCAGGAAACACATGTCTATCCTCGTGCCTGCCGCTCCTGCCCAGCAGGTTGGCGGCGGCTCTTGTGCCGCATTCGTTGCAGCCGCTGCCGCCGCGTCCGTCCACCCACCTCGGCAGGCACTCATTAGGGAGAGACTTTCTTCTATCGTTGTGTTGAAGTCCCCCACGATGGCTACCGGCACCTGCCCGAGCCCCGCCGCCATTTCAAATACGTCAGACAGGAACCGTTCCCGCTCCCTGACAACACCTGACTCCTTTCCTACTTGTGCGTACACCGAAATTACGTGCAATACCGAGCGGGCATTCCCCGTTGCTACCACGGCGTGGGCCACCCGAGTGCTTTCCGCTAATCTTGTCTCCAGCGCTGTCTTTGGGTGCGCCTTCGACGCTACCATGCTGCTGCGTGTTATGACGGCTGTGCCGCCTGGCGCGCGCTGCCCTATCCCGTTCGCGCCGACGACTATCGGGACGTCTTCCCCCCAGAAGCATTGCTTGCCGTATGCTCCTAGGTACATTTCACACGTTCTTTTACCCTCCGGGCCCACCCGCGTCTCTTGACAGGCTACTATGTCCGCCGGTAGCGCTGCCACCGCGCGACACCTTGAGTTCAGGGAACCCAGATTCACCGTGGCGAGGACAATCGTGCTCGCTTTGCGCGGTTTGTCCACCCCGGCTGCTGGTCGAGGCATGACAGCGAGTGTCAGCTCCTCCACACTTGCTTGGGTTGTCTCGGGGGCTAAGGAAGCCAGAAACCTCAAAGCTAGGTAGGGAAGTCTGAGCGCGTCATAATGTTGTGTGCGGTGGGTCAGCACGATTACCCGTGATGGGTTCTCCGCCCTCCCCTCTCGCCGTAGTTGCGTTAGGTCCCTTGTTGAGAGGACCCATATACTTGCCTTCAGTACCTCCGCGGCTGCCTGTAGCGTGGTGTGATCCCCGTGCGCGCCGTTCTGCGCGATGTTGTATAGGTATTCGGAGCGCGTCTGGCCTTCGAGGGGGAGAGCTGCAGGTGGCAGACTTCGGAGCTGCCACGTTACTTTCTGTCGTAACGACGCCGCCGCGAGACTCAACTTGCTTCCTCTTACAAGCGCTGCAAACTGGCAATTTCCGTCTTCCTCTATCAGCACACGCTTCGCCGCCAGTAAGCCTGCCACCTCATCTAACTGTCCATTTCCGCCTTCCGCCGTCCTTTGCTGCCGACATTGCGCGTCAACGGATACCGCTCGCGGCCGAGCTTGTGGATTCACTGGCCTGTTACCTTTCGGCTGTTCCTCCGCTCGTCCGGGGCTCTGTGTTTCGTGTTGCTGCCGTTGCGGCCCGGCGGTCGGGCTCTTACGGCGCCGGCTTGGTCGCGGTGGGTCCGGTTGCGCTGCACCAACTTGTCGGGGCGCAACTAGTAGTAGCCGTGCGATCGGTATCGCATTGGCTTCTGCTTGTTCCAATACATATTCGCTTTGTACCGGGAGTTGGAGCCAGTCGTAGTGCAGTGGCATGTATGTCACCACTATTGTTCGGCCCGCCCCGTCTGACCTCCACCGCTTTACTGTGTCACGGTGGCTTGCGTTCACTACCCAAATGTTGCAATGCAGGACTTGCGCCGCCGCGTGCAGGGTCAGCTCGTCCCCGAAGGTGCGGTTGGTTCCCATCCTCCTCAAATATTGCGCCATTTCCTCACCTCCGAGGTGGTCCCAGTATCTCGCTGTATTCGCTTCTATGTTGCGAACCACCCTTTCCCGCAGAGCGCGTGCGTTTATCCCGCCGTAGCTTTCCGCAATCGCCGTAAATTGGCAATTACCGTCCCCCGAGACCCGGGTTAGTCTCGCACCCATGTCTCGTGCCATCCGCTCGATCCATCTGAGATCACCTTCCTTCTCCACATCCCCGCCTCCGACCATTTCTGCCCACCTTCACTTGGCAGCCGACGACATGAAACCGACCAGCGTCGATTGTCTGTCCGGCTTCTTTGCCGAGGTGGAGGCGGCGCTGTGCATCTTTGCCGGGGGTTTCGTCTCACTTCGCTCTCGTGACGCCGACTCGGTGCCGGACCTCGCCCTTTTCTTGGTGCCTGTCTTCCGGCCCTCCTGCTTGGCATCTGCGGGTTTCTTCTTCTTCTTGTCCTCATCGTTGTCCATGCTTGGCTCGCGTCGCGGCGATGGCGACTTTCGTACCCCCACCTGCTTGGCCTGCACTTCCTCCAGCTGTCTCGACAACGCTTCAATCCGCTGCAGGGCCTCGCTGAGCTGCGCACGTAGCTGTGCCATCTCTGTCGCGTCATGGTTTTGCTCGGGGGCGGCTGGGTGTGCCGTCCAGGCTGCTGGACTCCCGCCGCCACCGCCTTTCCCACCTTTGCCCCCCTTCTCGGTACCGTTTTCCTTTCGTTCTTTGCCACCTTTACTGCCGCTTGGTCGACTCTCCTCTGCGGATGGCTGTCCTGTCGATTCTCGCCAGAGTGCTCGCCCTCGCTTTTTCCCGTAACACGCCAGGAACTCGGCCCATGTGTACCTTTCCCGCTCCCTAGCTGAGCCCGCCTCTGCGGGATCCTGCCTCTTCTCCTGGGCGGGTGTCTGTACCCACCTCTGCTCTGCCTCGGCAATCGGTCGGGCTGTGGACACGTCGATGCGCAGATCCGAATCCGTGATACTGAAGACCCACGCCGGCGGATCTGGGCCCCTGACGACAGCGAGCGCCTTGCCTCTCTTTGGGATGACCTTGATCATGGTCACCCCTTCCCATCCCGCCTTCCTCAGAAACCCTTCGACTTGGGCGGCCGTCGTCTGCTTCGGGAAACCGAACACATCCCACGTTTTCCCACTTACCCTCGGTGCTGACCTCTCTCCCACTGCGGATCGCACCTCTTCTTCAGCTCCTGCCGTCACCCGGAGCCCGAGTCCCCGTCTGTTGACGGCCAGTCTCTGCACCTGCGTGGGCAGACTGTTCGCCAGGTCCTTCGCCTCTGCCAGCGTTGTGCCCGCTGTCAGCCAGACCACGGTTCCTGCGTCCAGTTTCGGGACGACGAAAACTCCGCGGTGGCCCGATGCGGCTTCCAGCTTTTTCGCCTGTTCCTGTGGGACGCGCATCAGCGCGCCGAGAGAGCGCGCCGGGTCCTCGGCCCTGCCTCGCGTCTCCACTCCCGTGATCAGGACGTCGCCTTCGCTAACGCCCAGCTCCGAGGCAAACTGCCCGAGGTAGGCCCTCAGGTTCGTTGTTGCCTCCCCCCACTCGCTTGCCGTCGTGTGCTGGCGAGGGACGCATATCGACAGTCTCTGAAGGCCGCCGAAATGTGTTGATGTTTGACGGCTGCCGATGTGAGATGATGATTGAACTTGATCGCCGCCTGGCATTGCCACGCGCTTCCATCAGCTTGGAACCGACTTCCTTCTCTCCCATTTGGAATACCGTGCCGGTCGTCGTCTCGATGCGTGTTCCGCGCCTGACGACGATAGGGCAGGTCTGTCCTGCGTGGCCCGCCAGTTCCTGCACCGCGCCCAGCACGACTACCGCACGCGCTGCGTGTTTCTTGCCGTCGCCGATCGCCTTCTTGGCCTCCGAGCGGCTTGCGATGGCCACTCCGGCTGCGTCACCGTCCCGCAGCTCCTGCACGTTGACGACTGGGACATCCCAGTCTTCGCCCCGCAGCTCTGCAGCCTGCCGGCTCCTTTTCGCTGGCACCCACTGCCATGGGGCCTCCGTCCCGGTCTGCGTTGGCCGCACTGCCTCGTTGGAGGTGTTGCGTTGCCCAGGACCACCACTTGGAGGTGCAGACATTTTGATAGATTAGTTCGTGTGATACTTTTTCTCCCAGTCCCGATACGTGTGTGTGTGCGTTGTGTGGTAACCTGATATGTGTGTGTGTGCGTTGTGTGGTAACCTGATGCGTGTGTGTGTGTGTTGTGTGGTAACCTGATACGTGTGTGTGTGCGTTGTGTGGTAACCTGATACGTGTGTGTGTGCGTTGTGTGGTAACCTGATACGTGTGTGTGTGCGATGATGTGGATTTACGTGGCAGCCTGATACGTGTGCGCTGGCTGTTACTCGAGCTTGATGCTCCGCATGGATGCTTGGTGACGTGTGCCGTGGGCACCGCCCGCTGCACACGGGGATTCGCTTGCGACAATAAAACCTCGGAGGGAAAAAGACTGCTGTGGTTATCACACTCAAAAAAAAGTCGTGAGTGAAAAGAACTGCGGTAGTTTCGTTTTATTCTTTTACTTGTTAGTTGTAGACAACTTGTTTTTGTGTTGAGGTGTCATTCAGAACCACACACGGTGGTGTGAGCGACGAACAAGTCAGATTGTATTTGTATTGTATGTTGCCCCTCTACCCCTATATTTCCTTCCTTCCTTCCTTCCTTCCTTCCTTCCTTCCTTCCTTCCTTCCAAAGCAAAAAGTCTACGGTCGAGTAATTTGCCTTCGAGCACTTGTATAAGGGTGTGAGTTCACTTACACTCCCAGTCCGTAATTCATCAAGTACTATCTTGTGAAACTGTATTTTGTGAAGAGCTATTTCGTGAAGGAATTGATTATTTTTTCTGACGGGCGCTTCTGGGGGGTTTTAATTTATTTTTGCTGGAGTCTGGTGGCGGGCCCCCGGTCCGGCAGGCCACAGTGCGGTTGCGCGGGTGTAAAAGCCAGGTGAGAGGGAGGCAGAACAACCACGCAGCAATCGCATAGACCCCAGCTGTGCGAGTACATGTGCAGCCCGGGAACACACGGGACAGCAGCCGCGCCACGCTTCGTTGCTCCCCTCGCGAACGCGGCAAAACGATTGGCCGGGGTAGAAACAGCAGAGACACTACTTTGTGTACTTGTTTGCTTGTCCCGCGGGAAAGAGAAAGAATGGTTTGCGTATCGGTTGGGGTTTTTTTTTTTTTTTTTTTGTTGGTGAAAAATCTTAATTTAATGTTGAGACCCATGGGGGAGGTATACAGAGTTACCGGCCACCCGAGACGGCGGGGGAGTCAGCAGCGGCTTCGGGCCGCGCTGCCTGGGAAAAACGGATCTGACGCTTCCTTTGTTTGTGCGCGCTTCCTTCAAATCTGTTTTGTTCATCTAACGGGAGTGAGGATAGTACGCTGCCATCGATCTGTTTTTGTTCTTGACAAATTGCATTTGTTAGACACCAAAAGTACTGGTTATGCTCGCGCCCCGTGTAGTTCACGCACCTGGACACCACAGCCACGCCCACGGTTTTGTCGGGGTGCTCCGCATTCAGGGTATTTGGGAGTTTGAAGGCTTCCGGGGTTTGCAGATTTAGACCGTTACTATGGGGTGGTTTTGGGCGGTGTTTCGGTGCCGTTTTCGCCGATGTACGGCGTCTTGGGGCGGAGCCGACAGATCTCCACAACTTCGTTCGGCAAAAGAGGGGTCGTTTGTGGGTCAATTATGGTCACCCCGTCAGTTTGGCGACACGTTTTGCGGGCGTTTTTTGAACCTACACCAGTCGGGAACAAGCTTTTCGGGGGTTTCCGAATGCTTCTGGGTTCCCTGTGGGGTTGGGTGTCCTATGGGGACGCGCTCCAAAAACAGTCGAAATCGTAAACAGACAGTCTCGTCAGGCAGCTGAAGGGGGGTAGGCCTGGGGACCTATTTCCCTATGATTCCTATGATAATAGGTCCACGGTTTTGGTGTGCACTGCCGTGCATACAACAACATTTTTAGCGTTATTTTTAGCAACATTTTGCCTCAGTTTTCCAAATTCCGTCTCAGTAGCCAATTTGCTTTCCCCGCTCTGAAACCGAGAAGCTTTTGTTCAGGTCGCTGAACCTTTCAAGAGGGGGGCCCGGGGGGCTCCGCCCCCCGGCAAACGGTACGGTACATTCAGGTGGATGCACTTCTCAGTCTGTTTGTCGCGTTAAACATATCGACCTACGTACTGGTGGCACTGTTTGCCACCTGCGTGACCCTCGCCCGTGCACATTCCTGAAGGCAACAGCCCATTTCAAACTCATCCACCAGATACTGTGGGCACGAGTGGATGCAGACCGGAGATCACACGGACAAGGCACTTGTGTCGACTCAGAAAGAATCTGTCAAGAATTCCGGGCTGCTTCTGCGCCTCGACTCTCTCACTCGGCTCAACCCCCACGGCAGCCCCAAACTTCTGCCAGCTAGCCCACCATGCCCAGCGGCGACCCACCGAAGCCCCTGACCGCCAGCCAGCTTCCTGGCACAGCGGCCTAGCCCACGCCTCCACTGGACCCCCACGACTTTTTTCATCGAAGGTCGTTTTTTGCACTTTTTTTTTTTCATTTTTTGAGCTGCCCGGATTTCCAAATTCCGTCAGCTGACGGAATTTGGAATGGGAAGCTAATGCCCTGGAGTTACCTCACCCAACCGGTGCAGTGCATAACCCCCTGATTTTGGCGGTCTTCACGAACTAGAAACTGATTAATTACGGACTGGAGTGTAGAGATCTCCGGGGTTTTATAGCCTCCGGATGACCATTATTATGTCTGTGCACCAGATTTGCTGGAGAGAAGACTCCATGGATACTCGCTACATAACCCCCTTTGCACACCTGGGACGGCTTCCCTTTTGCAAGACGCGGAAGCTGTACTCCTTGCTCCTCCCCGGGGGTACCACGGCTTCCCGGTTGTCGAGGAGCTTCCAACCGGAGGAGCCGTCGAGGCCGACGAGGATCCAGGCGGTCGGGTCCCACTCCGGGTGGTCCCACGCGGAGACGAAGCTGTAGCCGCCGATTTCGACCGGGTACTCGAACTCGACGTCGAGCATCGTGGTCTTCGCCGCGGCGGCCCACTTCGTGTCGCGCCGGCCGTCGAAGAGGTTGGTGGGGGGTGCTGACTTAGGGTTCCGCCCGGGGGCGTTGCGGGCAGCGACGCTGCACGTCGACGGGTCGAAGAGCTTCTCCTCGCCGCTGGGCTTCCAGATGCGGATGAGGGACAGGTGGATCCCGGCCGCGGTCCGTGTGAGGCAGCCGCGGGTGTGCGTGAACACGAACCGGATGGTCGTGAAGCGCAGGCGGTGGGCCTGCGGCAGGCGCGCGTACTCTTCGTAGTCCGCCGCTGACGCGACCGTCGTCGCGCCGCCCCGGCTGCAGAACGACTCGCCGCCGGCGCTCCCGGCGTACATGCCCCGCCCGCAGCCGCTGCCCCGCCTCGCGGGCTCAGACGGCTCTGACCGCCCGGCCTCCTCCTGCTGCTGCTGCTGGCGCTCCTGCTGCTGCTGCTGCTGCTGCTGGTGCTGCTGCTCCTGTTGTTCCTGCTGTTGCTGCTGTTGCTGCTGCTGCTCCTGTGGACAGTCGGACCCGCCTTCCGTCGGCGGCGCCGCGCTCCGTTCGCCTTCCTCTTCTTGTTCTTCTTCTTCTTCATCTTCCTTTTCTCCTTCGCCCTGCTGCTGCTGCTGCTGCTGCTGCTCCCGCTGCTCGTCCTGCCCTTCTCCGTCTTCCTCGCGCGGAGGCTCGCTTCGTGCGGCAGCTGCCAGGGCGGCGCATTCCTCCTTCGCGGCAGTGTCTGTGGTGGGGGAGGTTCTGACGAATTGGCTTCGTTAGCAGAGGAAGCAGCGCTTTCTGCTTTTTTTGCATGGCTCTTCGTGTACTTGTGTATTGTCCTTCGGCAGAGAGAGGGTGAGCCAATGCCTCTCATCTCAGGTACGTGTGTGTGTGTGTGTTTAAGTTCAGGGCTTTGAGTGGGTAACGGCTGCATCGAAGTATAGCCCACTTGTCACTTTCACCAGTCGGCTGTGAGTTTCCGACACGCTGCGTTTGGGTCCTGTGACTCTTCTTTGAAGGGTGGGTGGGGCGGGATCCTTCGGGGGACGGATAGCGCGTGGGAGGCTGTCAGCTTCTCCATCCGGCACTCAGCTCAAGACTTCTGTTTTCATCTTGCGGTGTTAGCTGCACGGGGTTTTCGGCCCCGTGAAGCAGCTGAGTGTCTTCATACAGGCGGCACATCTCGAGGATGTGGCAAGCTCTCTCTGTGCAATGAGCTTGGCCTGACTAGCTGTACCAAACTCCTGGGGCAAGCACCCGTCATGGTCACTGGGTCACAGTTTTGAGTCCTGTTCCGAGACTCGCTCACAAGGGGAAGTGGCGTGAACCCATTCTGCAATGCTGACGACTGCTACCCCTGTGTGTGTGGGTGTGTGTGTGTGTGTTACGGACCTGTTTTAACGTGGTGCCTCCCTTCACGAAAGTACGACCACGCTCAGATTAAGCTAGGTGACGGCCGATGCACCCCCGGGCTGGGAGTGGGGGCCTCCATTCGCTCTCCTGTTTGCGTGATGCTTTGTGCAGCAGCTGGCTAATGCTTCGTTTTCAGCCACACAATCGCCGCAACGTCCTAGTCTGTGAGCTGTGCAGAAGTGCATCCGGGGCCTTAGACCATCCGATCCGTGATGATGCTGCTTGAGGCGACAGCAGGTCTCCGCCGGTAGACGCTTTTTTACGCACTCACTGCATCGCGGCTTTTTGTGGAGCGAGCAAACCACTCCAGGGCGGGAAGTGTTAGCAGCGCCTTCTGGGGCCTCGCACGGGGGGGCACCTTTGCGCGGGTCAGTGCTTGAACCCCTTTCGGCCTCTTCCGTTCTGCCTTTCCAGTCGGGTTTTCCCTGTGTCCATCCTGCCGGGTAAGCCTCCTCTGGCAAGAAGGTTGCGGCCCAATTCAGGTGTGGCGGGTAAGGGCTGCTCTCATGTTCGTCCGCGATTCCCGCCTGCGCGTGTTCGCGTATCCTCACGATGATGCCTTCTGTCGCCTCTGACAGCTGCGCTCGTCGGGAGACGCCCCGTACAACCGTCCCTCCCAGGGATGTCAGCACGGTGGAGGAGTACTCATGGCCATAGAACCACGGCTGCCCCGTCACCTTCTTGTACGCCTTCCCCATCTCAACGAGGCTAAGCGCTTTGCCCAAGGCGGACCGGCGAAAGTCGGTTAGCATCTTCTCTTGCCTTCGAGGAGTCGGCCGCTGGCGCTGCACCAAGTCCATGGCGGCGTTACTCAGGGCATCAGCGTCCGTGTTCCTCTCGCGCTTGACGTGCTCGATGCGCACTGTCATCCGTCGCTGCAGGGAAGAAACCATTCTGGCAGCGCGTGTCTGGTATGGCTTGAGCTCCTCGGAACATGCCAGGCGTCGCAAAAGCTGCCCCACTACCAGTGCCGAGTCCCCCCGCACCGTACACTGCGTGCCGTCCGCATCGTTCGCTTCGTTCAGCAGATGCAGGCCCGCTAGCACCGCTTCATACTCTGCCACGTTATTGCTGCGCACGGTGGGCAGCGGCAGGATTACTTCCGACACCTTGACGCCGTCTCGGTACATTACCGCCCCTGCGCCAGCAACGGCGAAGGCGGTTCCGTTCGCTCTCGCCCCACCATCGAAGCACACAAGCAACCTGCTGTCGCCCATTTCCCCATCCGCTAGCGTTGTGCGAGCTGCTGTCACCTTGCCTGTCTGTGCTTGAGGTACTGCTGTATAGTACCTGCTTTTGAGGTCAGGGAGCCGCTGTCCGGTGTGCATTTCGAACTCTACAGCTAACTCGATGAAGCTGATGCCCAGCTCGTCGTGTCCCGGGGGTGCCCATTTCACCTGCCGCAGCCAGTCGGTGAACGCCATCCACATTTCCCGTCCGTATTTCCATTTCGTTGTCACGGCGGATGGCGCAATGAAAGGGACTGCGAGTCGGCAGGGTTCAGTTGGTCTCCAGCCTCGCGGGTAGCTCTCTGTCCTGTGATGCCGGGCTGACCTGTCGAGCAGGCCGTCGGCACCCTGGCGTTCCCTCAGCACTTCGACAAAGAACAGTTGCAGTCGCTTCACTACATGCCGCCTTTTCTCCTTTTCTGCCGGCAGCACGGAGGTGCTTTCGTCTACCTGAGGGGCTGGGGCTATCCCGCACAAGCGCAGACACGGGGGCCAGTTTACCTGCATGGTCCTTATGTCTTCGTACTTCGCGCGCAAGTGCTCCCAAGCGGGGCAGCTCCAGAAAAGGTGATCCACCGTTTCTCGTTCCTCCGTATTGCAGTATAGACAGCTTTCTTCACCGGCCCCTGTTCGTCCAGCCGCCGGCGTGGCTCCCACAATCACTGATTTCAGCATGCCGGCTTGATACGCGGTGAGTGGGGAATCGTGCATCTCCAGCAGGTGCCGGGTTGTCTGGTAATCCACCCCGTCCCGCACTCCCCCGAAGTCTCCTCCCCGCCTTGCCGCGAGCTGAGCCATTTCGCGTAGTCTCAAAGCGTATCGCAGGTCGTGCTGTAGAAGCTTCGTGTTGTCCTGTGCCGCTGCATCATGCACTACCTCGTCTCCGGCTTCGTTCGTGTAGGCGATGCTGGTTGGTGCCACCCATCGCCACCCGAGTCCGTCTAGCGCTTCTTTGAAGAAGGCGAAAGGTCCATGCAATGTCGCAAGCGAGTCGCTGTGCTCCCACGCTGTCTGTGACAGAGATCTCGCGGACTCCCACTTCTTGAGTTGCACTGCCCAGGTGGTGATTCTTCTGTATGCCGGCACAACTACCGGGTCGAGTCGGTGCCCATGATGTAGGATATGTAGGACCGCCTCTTGAGCTCGGCGCGGCGGCCCAGTCCACATCGCCTCCGTGAACAATCTTCTCAGGCGCACGCTGTCCCGCTTCGTCATTCCCGATACTGCTGCACCGTAGTACCGTTTAGCTCCCGCTGACATGCTGACCACGAGGTCCTTCGCTTCGCCTGGCAGCGGGAGGCAAGCTGCCCTTTTCAGCACCCGCTCAGCTTCGGAGTTCCTCTCCACAATCCGTTTCGACGGCCGAATTACCTCCCCCGGTGGCACCTTCTCTGTGGTTAGCATCACGCCGAGAACGTCGAATGTCACCCGCCTTTGTATACCTTCTTGTCGCCCGTTGTTCACTGCTGTGCCGTCGCTTTCCGCATAATCAAGGGTTTGCGGGGTGTCCGACGCCGTCGTGAAAAAATGCGACTTTTTCTGCGTGCAGACTTTCATCCCGGTCAGCCCGGCGAACATTCCTGACCGCCTGGCTGCCTCCTCTAAATCGGCAAACGTCTTCAGCATTGCATACACGTCATCGACGTACGATAGCGGAATCGCCGCTTCGATGTCCGCTACGTGTCGCATCCAGACACTGATGATGACGTTAATTAGAATGACACTCAGCGGGCATCCCTGCATTATCCCGTTCGTAGGCACGAAGCCTTCTCCAACCGTTGCTCCCACCCGGAAGTGACGCCGCATGTTGGTGTAGGCTGCCCTCAGAGTCCGCAGTACAACCTCGTTAAACCCCAGCTCCTCGGCCAGCTTAAAGGCTACTTCGATCGGTACCGAGTCAAAGCACTTTTGGAAGTCCAGCGCTAGGCCAAAGAGTGGCTCTCCCGTTAGGTGCGCCTCTTCGATAAGCGCTGCCAAGTGCCATACCAGGTCGTCTGTTCCATGTTCCTTCCGACATCCATGCAGGCCGCTCGGCGCAATCTCGTCCATCCACGCGAGTGCTGCCTTCGCCCTTACGGCTGCCCATATCCGGTACAGGACAGGCGTTATCGAAATCGGTCGTTGCGACAAGGGGTCCCCGTTGCTTTCGGGCTTCGGAAGCAGGTGAATGATCGCATGCATTAGCTGTTCCGGCCATCGTCCCTCGCTTTCCACTGCGTTCATGGCATCTGCCATGAGTTGTAGGATTTCCGAGGGGAGTTGTCGTAGCTCGTGCACGCGCCATCCATGTAGTCCGGGGGACGATGTCTTTTTCATCTTCTTGAGTGCCGCGTCCACATCAGCAGCACTGATGGGCTCGCATTCCATCGCATGCGGCGCGGGTAGATACCGTGCGTACTGCGACTTGAATGCCTCCCACTCTGGCTCCGGTTGGTCCGCATACTTTTGAAATATACCTCCCCAGGCGCCGGGCCCTCTCAGCATCTCATCGATCTCCGTCGGGCACGCGGTTAAGGTGCCATCCTGTCGTCGCAGAAATGCCGTTGGGATCCCTTGCTGTCCAGCTAGAAACCGATATATATCGCCTTTTTCTGGGCCACTCCAAGCCTTCTGCATTCGATCCTTCCAGAGGCGTGAGCGCTGCGTCTTCAGCGCGGCAATCGCTTCACGTTGGGATCCTTCCAGCCTCTCTACCGCCGCCACGAGTTCCTGCAACTCATCGCTGCTTCCGAAGTGCGTGAGCTGCGGTAAGAACTCTTCCACATTTCTTCTCCGCAACGCGTTTCGTGCGTTGCGTTCTGCTACCGTCATCGCACCCACTTGTCCGCTACCGAGCCTCTGCCTTGCCTCCGCGACCACTGAGCGTAGCATTCCAAGAACTCTATCGCGTTGCTTCGTGGACCAATTCATAGCTCCTCGCGTCGTGCATGCCTGCCTCGCAGATGCGTGCGCCTCCCGTGTGCGGTAGCCGCCGGCTCTACCCCGGTAAGCAGTCGACCCTGGTTCGAGGTTCTCTCGGTGCAAATCAATCAGGTACGCCTCCGCCACTTCAGACGCATTCCTCAACGCCCCGTCCGCCCCACTTTCCGTTCGCTTTCGACGCAAGGCCGACGCTAGCATGCTCTGCTTCTGCTCCTGCGTCTGCACTGGCACTCTCCTCGGGAAAGGGGCGGGTATCCGGTGGTTGCGTTTGGGCGGCGTGAAAGCCGGTATGTTGAGTGTGACAAAGATTGGGCAGTGGGTCGGTATGTCATACTCTCCCGCTTTCGCGGTTTGGACGGTCACCACGGTCTGTGCTGCTACTGCGTTCAGGAAGCACATGTCTATTCGGGAGCCCGCCGCCGCCGCCCAGCAGGTGGGCGGTGCGTCCTGTGACCCCGCTCGCGCAGCCGCTGACGCCGCATCGACCCATCCACTTTGGCAGGCTGTGGTCAGGGACATGCTTTCCTCTGCCGGCGTGTTGAAGTCACCCATGACAGCTATCGGTACCTGCCCGAGTCCTGCCGCCATTTCGAAAACATCTGCAATGAGCTTCTCCCGGTCCCGTACCACCGCCGCCTCCCTGCCTACGGGCGCATACACCGATATCACGTGCAGCACCATACGCGCATTTCCCGTTGCCACCACCGCGTGTGCGACTCGTGTACTCCTCGCCAACTCTCTCTCCAACTCTGTTGTGGGCTGGGAGACACTAGCCACCATGCCGCGGGTGGCGACAGCTGCGCCTCCTGGCACCCGTTGGTTCGGAGGCACGTCGCCCCACAGTGTCCGACTGTCCTCGCATTTATGGAACCCACGTTTGCCGTTGCTAGCACTATCGTGCGACCAGGGGGCGCTATCGTATTCCGGGCTGAGAGTCTGGGTTTACTGTCTGCTGCTATCTCACTCAGGGGAAGCTGTGACACCTCGGGGCCGAGGGTCGACAGCAGCTGCAGAGTTTCATGCGGTACGTGCAACGCGTCATAGTGCTGCGGCCGGTACGTCACGGTGATGATGCGTGACGAATTACCAGCTCTTCCTTCGCACCTGAGGTGCGCCAAATTCGTTGTTGATAGTACCCACACAGTTGCCTTCAGCACTTCTGCTGCGGCTTGCAACGTGAGGTGGTCACCGTAGTGTCCGTCCCGCGCTACGGTGGAAAGATACTCAGATAGAGACGAATCAGTAGGGAGGAACGCCGAAGGCGGGTGGTGTCGCAGCTGCCAGGTTACCTTCTGCCTTAGGGAAGTAGCCGAAAGACTCAGCTTACTACTTCGCAGCAGCGCGGCAAATTGGCAGTTACCATCTTTCTCAACCGGTATCCGCTTCGCGCGCAAGATCGCAGCCGCCCTGTCGAGTTCCGTGTCGCCGCTTTCAGCTGGCGTCGGTTGATTCACGGCGGTTGACTGGTTCACACTCTTGACTTCCTCCCCTCGTCGATTTCGCTTGCCAGTAGTAGGGTTGGCGCACCGGACAGCGCCAGTTGACACGTTTTCCTTGCTTGGTGTCAGTTCTTGTCCGGCACGCCCAGCCCCCTACTTTTTATCGATGGGGCTGTAGCGGTTGGTTGACACCATGTCAGTCAGGAGCTGCTGCTTACCCCCGCCTTTCCCGCCCTTCGCCTTTCCGGCGACCGGTCTCTTTGTAGCTTCGTTGAGCTGCTTCAACTGCTCGGCCAGCTCCTTTTCGTCAGCCTCCTTCTTAGCTTTCTTCCCTTTCTTGGAAGCTGTGGTGAGGGGCTGGGCCGGGAGGGGCTCCTGCGCGGCGTTTTCGGCTAAAGGTACCGGCGGCTCGGCAGGGGGTGGAGTCGGTTGGATTGCAGGTACGGGCTCGTCTGTCCGCGCGGGCACGCCTGCGGCGGCAGATTGCTGTGCGACCTGTGCAATTCTCCCAAGCGCTGAGTCGATTCTGGCGCACATCTCCTGCGTAATACGGTCCAGCTTCTGCTCCGTCTCCGCCATCCACCCTATCTGGCGCATGTAGGCGTTGTCTTCGCGCTTGGTGGCTATCTGCGTCTGGGCGTCAGCCCAGCTTCGGAAGCGCTTTTCGAACGCGCCCTCCCAAGCCTCTCGCGCGGCAGTTCGCTCCTTCTGCCAGGCCTCTCGCTGCCTGCTCTGCTGCTGCGCCCAGGCTTCCCAGGCCGCTGCCGTCTCGTCCTGGTTCCCCTGCTCGCGCCTCTCTTCTCGCATCTCCGCGTCGTCCGTCGGGGACAGCTCCTTCAGCTGCTCCCGCAGTCTCGTCAGCTGCCTCTTCCGCACTTCTTCATGCGCTTTGAGCGCCCAGCGCCACTCGTCTTCCCCCTTCTTCTTCCCGAACTCGGCGAGGAACTCGGGCTTGGAGTACGTGGGTCCCCTGGGGGCCCCGTTGTCCGGCAGGCGTTTCGGTGGTCCTGCAGCGGCGAGGCTGTCCACCTCTTGGCGGGTTCGCTGGATGCGCTCCTGTCGGTGCGCCTCTTGCCGGGCCCGGTCGCGCGCCTCGACGTCGACGATTTCGCCTTCCTCCTCGCCAACGCGCACCTTGGCAACTGGTGGTGGCTCCGTCGCCTCGATGTGCGCGACTCCCTTCTTGATTCGCACTCTGGCCCCAGCCCACCCAAGCTGCTCGACCAGGCGCTCGTACGCACCTACCCGCCCCTTGAACGTCTCAAGGCGCAGAGTGTATGCACGGGTTTCGGGTAGGTGCACCACACGCACTTCGGCTTCGAACCTTTCGCTGCCCGAGGGTATTCCCTCGGGCCCCAGGGGGACCGCGTGGAGGTTGTTCGTAGTCATTTTACCGTTTGAGTATGTGTTGAGTGCGTTATGGTTTTCCCCCCGGTGTGTGTGTGTGTGTACGGACCCGTTTTAACGTGGTGCCTCCCTTCACGAAAGTACGACCACGCTCAGATTAAGCTAGGTGACGGCCGATGCACCCCCGGGCTGGGAGTGGGGGCCTCCATTCGCTCTCCTGTTTGCGTGATGCTTTGTGCAGCAGCTGGCTAATGCTTCGTTTTCAGCCACACAATCGCCGCAACGTCCTAGTCTGTGAGCTGTGCAGAAGTGCATCCGGGGCCTTAGACCATCCGATCCGTGATGATGCTGCTTGAGGCGACAGCAGGTCTCCGCCGGTAGACGCTTTTTTACGCACTCACTGCATCGCGGCTTTTTGTGGAGCGAGCAAACCACTCCAGGGCGGGAAGTGTTAGCAGCGCCTTCTGGGGCCTCGCACGGGGGGGCACCTTTGCGCGGGTCAGTGCTTGAACCCCTTTCGGCCTCTTCCGTTCTGCCTTTCCAGTCGGGTTTTCCCTGTGTCCATCCTGCCGGGTAAGCCTCCTCTGGCAAGAAGGTTGCGGCCCACTTCAGGTGTGGCGGGTAAGGGCTGCTCTCATGTTCGTCCGCGATTCCCGCCTGCGCGTGTTCGCGTATCCTCACGATGATGCCTTCTGTCGCCTCTGACAGCTGCGCTCGTCGGGAGACGCCCCGTACAACCGTCCCTCCCAGGGATGTCAGCACGGTGGAGGAGTACTCATGGCCATAGAACCACGGCTGCCCCGTCACCTTCTTGTACGCCTTCCCCATCTCAACGAGGCTAAGCGCTTTGCCCAAGGCGGACCGGCGAAAGTCGGTTAGCATCTTCTCTTGCCTTCGAGGAGTCGGCCGCTGGCGCTGCACCAAGTCCATGGCGGCGTTACTCAGGGCATCAGCGTCCGTGTTCCTCTCGCGCTTGACGTGCTCGATGCGCACTGTCATCCGTCGCTGCAGGGAAGAAACCATTCTGGCAGCGCGTGTCTGGTATGGCTTGAGCTCCTCGGAACATGCCAGGCATCGCAAAAGCTGCCCCACTACCAGTGCCGAGTCCCCCCGCACCGTACACTGCGTGCCGTCCGCATCGTTCGCTTCGTTCAGCAGATGCAGGCCCGCTAGCACCGCTTCATACTCTGCCACGTTATTGCTGCGCACGGTGGGCAGCGGCAGGATTACCTCCGACACCTTGACGCCGTCTCGGTACATCACCGCCCCTGCGCCAGCAACGGCGAAGGCGGTTCCGTTCGCTCTCGCCCCACCATCGAAGCACACAAGCAACCTGCTGTCGCCCATTTCCCCATCCGCTAGCGTTGTGCGAGCTGCTGTCACCTTGCCTGTCTGTGCTTGAGGTACTGCTGTATAGTACCTGCTTTTGAGGTCAGGGAGCCGCTGTCCGGTGTGCATTTCGAACTCTACAGCTAACTCGATGAAGCTGATGCCCAGCTCGTCGTGTCCCGGGGGTGCCCATTTCACCTGCCGCAGCCAGTCGGTGAACGCCATCCACATTTCCCGTCCGTATTTCCATTTCGTTGTCACGGCGGATGGCGCAATGAAAGGGACTGCGAGTCGGCAGGGTTCAGTTGGTCTCCAGCCTCGCGGGTAGCTCTCTGTCCTGTGATGCCGGGCTGACCTGTCGAGCAGGCCGTCGGCACCCTGGCGTTCCCTCAGCACTTCGACAAAGAACAGTTGCAGTCGCTTCACTACATGCCGCCTTTTCTCCTTTTCTGCCGGCAGCACGGAGGTGCTTTCGTCTACCTGAGGGGCTGGGGCTATCCCGCACAAGCGCAGACACGGGGGCCAGTTTACCTGCATGGTCCTTATGTCTTCGTACTTCGCGCGCAAGTGCTTGTGTGTGTGTGTGTGTGTGTGTGTGTGTGTGTTGAAGTGTAACCCGGAGTATAGCCCATCTGCGCAACGCGCTGACTGCTGAAGCGCCTGCCGGCTGCTCGTGGTGACCGCAACGTTCGCGGTATTCTAGCCGCATTGGCTTGAGCTTCCTGAGGCACCAAACTCCGCCAGGTTGTTGGTTGCCCGTTCTAGGCCAGTGATTGCAGTATACGGTTAGGTTCATCTTATAGTAAGTGTTGTAGTAAACACTGGTCGTTTGGGTGGAGCGCATACGCCCTCAGCACAGCCTTGCTTGGCTTCCAGCCTGGCACATACACGTTCTTTCTACCGATTGAGTATTGAAACACACTTAAGCGTTTACTGCAGTCGCTGCTAGGCGGATGACAGCCTCCGCTATCTTCCGCCCATCCTCATACAAATCCGGGCCAGCTCCAGCCATTGCCAAGCCGTGCCGGTACCTTACCTTGACTCGCGATCGAAGCATAGGCACAGGGCCGTGCATTTCGCTGGGCGGAGAACTTCTCGAGCTCTCGTCGGCAATGTGTACGAAGCTCGAGTACTGGGTGCAGGGTAGCTACAGGAGCAGCGCATTTCTTCAAAATCCTCGATTTTCCTGCAGCTGCGGCTGCTGCTAATTAAGGCGCGGTAACTAATAGGTACGAAAAGCGGCGAATACCTGGTGGGGGGCCGTTCTCCGCGATCTTGTCGGTCGGCTTCTGCCGCGGCGGCGCCTTTGCCTCCTTGCTGCATGAACATGACGCCCCCATCACTGCTGGTTGCACAACCTCCCTGGTCGGAGAAAGCAAGTCTGGACGACAGACCAGTACGGCCGCGTATATTACGTAGCCTCCTCGCTCGTTCCCTTCTTGCGGGTCCCCTTTTTGCTGGCTCGGGTTCCTTGAAAGGGGATCTTAGGTTAATGTCTGAACAGAACCAAGGGGGGGAGGAATATCTTGATGCTTGGGAATTACCGCCAGTCTGTTCCCAGTTATTCCCGTTCAGAACTATTCGGAGCCACTTCTGCACGTAGCAACGTTTGACTGGTCTCTTTTTTTTGCGATAGTCGTTAGGCCAGTTTTTTCATCAAGTCGCTGGGTCCAGGTTATCGGATCCAGGTCGCTGGGTCCAGTTTTCTTAAATCTTGACAGTGCAGGTGCTTTGTCTGCTCCATGCACATGAAAATTGGATCGTCAGACCTTGAACAGGTTGCCCCTCCTGTTTCATTTCGCCTGCCCTGGTAGCTGCAGGATACGCCGTGTGGCTAAGCGGCGTCCCCAAAGTTTCGTCCCCTTTTAATTTTTATTTCCGAGAAGCTGGAGGAGCCTATGCTAGCGTTGCTCGTCATCAAGAATCAATCTAATGTGTCCTGTGAGAGAGCTTGCCAATCTTCAGCGTGTTCTGGCTCGTCAATCGATGTCCGCCAGACGCTCTTGGCTGGGGGAGCCCGAAAGTCTAATATTCGGAGTCTGGTCGTTCTCGGGCGCTTCTGCGCTGCTTTTGCTCCGTGCGCACGGTACGCTGCTTTGCGCTGATCGTTTGATTGGTTTCTCTTGCTTGAACCTTCCACAAGCACAACTGGCCGTAGCCAGATGTTACGAAGAAGCCTACCACATCTCAGGACTTCCTTCGAGACCGCATCAATCAGCGTTTCCTGTCGGTGAAGTCCTTCATCTACTGCACCTCCTTCATGCAGCCTTGTTACGAATTTTGCTTCCTCAAGCTGAGAAAACTTGCTTGGATTCGGGCGCTGAACTTGCAGTCGAAAACAGCATCTCGAAGCCACGCGGGGCCTCAACGAGCACGGCGACGGGATCACTCCAAACAGCGGGGTATGCATCTGGCTGAGAACACAGTCTGAATTGTTCTTCGCTTACCCCATCCCTGGAAAATCTTTTCAATCAGGAATTTTTTCCCTGTTGTGTCTGTGTGTCTTGTCGTGTAGGGGTAGACCCGCATGACCTCACGTCCGTTCACGTGTTCGGTAGTTAAACGAGAGCAGCGAGCCCATCGTGAGAAGGTCAGACGGCCATGAAAATGGTGGGAAGCATGGTGGGTAGCAAGGACTTCACGGCTGGTTCGTCCATAGCACCGACCGTCGACAACCTACTTGCCACCGTAAAAGAAAACAGAAGAAATCAAGATGGTTTGGCAAGGAAGGCAAGCTGAAGACGCTAGAAAAAAAAGAGGATATAAAAGGGCCTAGTGGTGCCACTCGTGCGAAACGGAAACAACGAATAGCAGCAGAACGTGAAACGCTCATCGGGCCAGCGCACTCCGACAGCAATACCGGGTAGTACGAGAGGAACTCCCGTTTCAATCCCGTGATGCTACCGCTGGATGGAATACGGCTGAATGCTGCTGAGCCAGAACCCGGTCTAGAGGAATGCGGGAGTTACGCAGGGGCACGTCGTCTTTATCGGGCCACAATTAGCTTCGGCGAACAGCAACTTCCAAATGCACCCGTGTCACCAACCGGCCCACACGAGTCCGAATGGAGCGGCGTAACGCACAGAAATCTTTCCGAGGGATCTGGCCTTATGGTCGCTTCCTACTGTTATCACCTGGTTCGCCCCTTTCAGAAGAGTCGGTTGATTGGATCAGGAGAAACCCGGACGTGAGTTTGGAAAAACAATGAATCTGGTGGTCTCTCGATGCCGGATCTTCTGAATGGAATGACATGGATGGTTATAAAATTGAGGCAAACTCTGACTTGCTTGGTCTCTTTCTCTCCTACTTCACTGCGCGACTCGCACCTCTCTTTCTTCCACTCGCTTCTGCCTGATAACACAGGACAACAACATGGGGAAGAGATGGCCAGTGGTCTTCTCAAAGCCTACTCCGATCTCGGTTTCCTCAACCTGTCCAGACTCATAGTAACCCCAGGCATTCACGGCATCGGGGTGCGGCCGCCGGCAACTTCGACGATTTCTTGCGGCCATATCTAGTCTATCTTCCTGTTTCCCGGATTGTCACGAGGCCCAGGCCTGTGTGGCAAACCGGGAAACTCGAGTCCAGAAAACCAACTTCTCGAGATAAGAAGATAGCTTTTCCACCTGCCAGACGACCTTGAGACACTGCAAGAGACTACTTTTGGGGACAAGATTTATTTAAATGCCTGAGCTGTGATAAAAGTAATAAATTCGAAGAAATAAGGGTTAGGCACATCGTGCACATTTCTCTGCTTAGAAGGGCACGAGTCAGTGTGCTACTGGGGCATGACTTGAGTGCTGCTAAGTGTATCATGTGGCATCGCTGCCTACCGTAATGTTGTACACAACCGTGGGAGCTTGGCCTGGTTCTGCTTGTGGAGAGCCCCTGCCTGAATTGGTGCGGGAAATCCAAAAGCGTCTACAAGTGCGAATAGGGATGAGAAGGAGCAGTGTAGAAAAGTCGGCGGGCAGGCTTTGTTCGTGCGCGCTTCCCTCAAACCTGTTTTGCTTATCTAACGGGAATGAGGATAGTACGCTGCCATCGGTTTTGTTAGACACAAAATACTCGAGGGACTGCCTTGTGCTCATTTCGAAGGAGGCTAGAGGGGGAGAAACAATACAACTACAAAGTGGGTCATTTTTGTTGAACGCTTACGCCCGCCACTGAACCCAGATTCACCTGTGTTTCGTGTGGGCTACAGCACATTTACCTCCTTTGATCTTTTGCAGCTGGCAGCCTCCGCAAGCAATTCCTAAAAAGCAGGTGCTTTAACCACTTCCGTCAGGGGATTAGTTTCCGTTGCAGATTTAGACCGTCGGTCTAAATCTGCAAACCGGACTTGGCCGGGAAAAAAAAAGAACATGTTCAAAAAACGGTGTTCGAAGCAAATATAGGCAGGGGGTGTGGTGTTTGTAGCAGTGCTGAAGGTGCTGGAAGGCTGCTGAGCCTCCGCTGCTGAGACCCAGACGCTGCCGTTCAATTGTATTCAGCTTCGGGTCGGCAGGTTGCAGCTACCACTGTGCTTCATTAACGGGCCAAGGTCCTGTTTGACAGTTGAGTATCCCTCACGAGTGGCCCACATGATAAAGGGGGGGCGGAATTATTTTTGCCCAAATTTTCCGTCGCGCCTTCGGCGCGATGTTGCTAAAAATAACGCTAGAAATGTTGTTGTAAGCACGGCGGTGCAGGTGCAGATACACCAAAACCGTGGACCTATTATCATAGCAATCATAGGAAAATAGGTCCCCAGGTCCACCCCTTTAGCTGCCTGTTTTTGGAGCGCGTCCCCATAATATATCGCGTCCCAATAATATAATGGCACCCAACCCCGCAAGGAACCCAGAAGCATTCGGAAACCCCCGAAGAGCTTGATCCAGACTGGTTGAAAGACGCCCGCAAAATGTGTCGCCAAACTGACGGGGTGACCATAATCCATGAAGACCCCCTCTTTTGCCGAACGAAGTTGTGGAGATGATTACGGATTAAAGACTGTGTAGAAAGAGTAGCGTTGGCACTGTTATGTTCCCTCGTAGCGCGCGGAAAGGGCACTCCAGTGAAACTGGTATGTTGCCGTTTCAGGACCTGGGCTTTGGGGGTATTGTCTCGTGTGGAGTCTGAGACCTATTTCTCCACGAATGATGAGCCAGCTTTGGTGACCGTTTGTTTCGGTACATCGTTGTGCTTCCCGACTTGCGGATCGTACTCGGTACCAAGAACGAAGAACTAGGCCGCTTCGGGCCCAGGAACGTGACAGCTAAGCCCAGCTTGAGTCGAAGGCAGCACAGTGCGACAACCCGTCCGATCTGCCCTGTGGCTGACGGTCTCTACGAGCTTGTGTTCAGCGCAACCCAAGACGCGCCACGCTTTGATGCTTTAGTTTGGGAAATCGGTAGCCACTTGACCCGAAGCACTGCATTACCGCCGAACGTAAGCTTGGCTCCCGTGCAGCATGGTACCAAAGGAACCACACTACCTGAATGGTTGGGATTCGGCATGCGACACTCCACTGCTGTTGCCCGGTCTGACGCTCCCAGGCCTACAGAGAGATTGTGAATTCTGGTAGAGACGGGTACAACTAAGTAGTTAGCCTTCTCAGTATGATCCTGGAGGCTCCTGGTCCCTAACTTTTCAAAGGTCGCGGAGGTCAGCGGACCGGAGCTACCGGAGAGGGTGTGTGTGTGTGTGTGTGTGTGCTTGTGTGGTAACCTGATACGTGTGTGGGTGTGTGTGTGTGTGTGTGTGTGCGATGATGTGGGTTTGCGTGGCAGCCTGATACGTGTGCGCTGGCTGTTTTACGAGCTTGATGCTCCACATGAGTGCTTGGTGCCGTGTGCCGTGGGCACCGCCTGCTGCACACGGGGATTCGTTTGCGACAATAAAACCTCGGAGGGAAAAAGACTGCGTGTTTATCCCACCCAAGAAAAAACTGCGCACGCAACTGAACGAGTCTGCGGACTTGTAGCGCAATCGTACTTCTGGTCCACGAGAGGCAAGAGCGACCGCTACAGGAGTCATGCACTACCGACTCTAGCTGTACAAGCAATCGTCAAGTTTTTTGACTCACCCGAAACTACTCGCAGCCTAGAAACAAGTTGATCCCGAAGCACCGCGGCAGTAAAGGCATCGCGAACTCCCCAGCGTGCACTTTTGGCTATGGGATGACCTCGCGGAGCAGCAGAGGGCAAGGGCGTACATGGCCGCTCACCCCCACGTCACAGAAGGGCGGATACCGGGAACCGGCTTTGAACTAGGGCCACCTCGAAGAGCACGAAAGCCGTACATCGTAACGTGGACGGAAAAGGCCCTTCGAAAAGCCGAAGCCGAAGGCGGGGTAGCAAGCGTGGCCACCGACGGGAGTTTTCTTGAACGAGAAGGCAAAGGGTCAGTCGGCGTCTACGTAAACGGCACGGCCCACGCAGAACTGTGTGCGCTATTGGTGCTCGCCACGGCCCTAAACGCAGTGCAGCCAGCGGCAGGCCACAGTTACACCACGCAGTGACAGCCAGAGTGCGATAGCCCGCACGCGGAATCCCCGGAAAGGAGACCCCGTCGCCGCGGTTCTGCGGAACAGCCCGGAGGTCCAGTGGGCGAGGGGCCACTGCGACAATGCAGACATCAACGCGGCCGACGAGGCAGCAACCGAGGCGCACCAAAGTCATCGCTCGCTCAACATCAAGTGGTGCTACTGCGCAGCAAAAGTCACCAGACTGTGTCGACGTCGGCAGCCGGAGCAACCCAACGGCGAGGCGGATGATCTGGTGCAGCTGAAAAAGAGTGGCCGCTTCAGCCGCAACTACAGCCGAGACACGGCGGTCCACAACCGACTGACGAACGACGTGCCGCCACGATGCAAACCCTGCGGACACTGCGGAGGCTACACGGAGAGACGGACCTGCTTCAGGCCCTGGTCCGAAGAGCGATCATGCCGAACAGGACTAGCGAGGCGTGCGCAGTCGTAGGATGCGATGAACGAGGGATCTAAGCACGTGCTCACGGCCAACGGCGAGCTCCACGTGCGGAGTTACGGACCCGATGCAGACCTGGCGAGAATCCGCGGGCGACGCGACGTGACGCTCTGGCAAATTATGGATGACTTCGCAGCGCGCAACGCCACTGGTATGAGAAGTGTATGCGAGCGAGCCGCAGCAGAGTGGGCATCCTGGCTCGAGCATGAGTTGAAGTCTAGCCCGATACAGTAAAGCTTCTTATCCCAGCCCCCCCGCCCACCGACATGTAGCTGAACCTCACAAAACAAACAAAGGGTCGGAAGACACCAATCTGTACGTCCCACGGGATTGTCGGAAACACAGAAAAAATGGGTGAGCCACGTACGATGTCAAACGTTGCTACGCTACAACTTGCTGACATGAGCATTCACGTCGGCACCGGCTGCCAACAGTTTTTTCACAAGGTCTTCGTTACTGCACCGACTTGCGACAATAAGAGCAGTGCAACCTTGGTTGTCAGCAGCGTTCACGTCAGCGCCGGCCGCCAACAGGACTTTTACAAAGAATTTGCGACCGTTGCGGATTGCACTCATGAGAGCAGTGGCACCTCTGTTGTCTGCAGCGTTCACGTCAGCACCGGCCGTCAACAGTGCTGTGACAACGTTTTCGTCGCCACAATGACTTGCGCTAACAAGAGGAGTGAACCCTTTCTTGTCGGCAGCATTCACGTCAGCCCCGGCCTCCAACAGCTCTCTCACGACGCTTTCGTGACCATTACGACTTGCGGCAATGAGAGCAGTAGAACCTGTGTTGTCTGCAGCATGCACGTCGGCACCGGCCATCAACAAGTGTTCCACCACGACTGCGTAGCCTTTGCCGCCTGCCGTAATGAGAGCCGTGCAACCTTTGTTGTCTACAGCGTTCACGTCAGCGCCGGCCTCCAGCAGCTCTTTCACGACGTCTTCGCGGCCATACCGACTTGCGTCCATGAGAGGCGTGCAGTCTTTGTTGTCAGCAGCATTCACATTAGCGCCGGCCACCAACAACTCTTTCACGACGCACAAGTTGCCACGCCAACTTGTGCCTATGAGAGCAGTGCATCCTTCGTTGTCGGGGGCATTTGCGTTGGCACCGGCCGCCAGCAGGTCTTTCACAACGTTTTGGCGGCCACAGCGACTTGCAACAATGAGAGCGGTGGAACCTCCGTTTTCTGCAGCATTCACGTCAGCTCCGGCCGCCAACAGGGTTTTCACGACGTTTTCGTGGCCATTACGACTTGCGTCGATGAGTGCAGTGGAACCTGTGTTGTCTGCAGCGTTCACGTCAGCACCGGCGTCCAACAGGTCTTTCACGACGTTTTCGTGGTCACTACGACTTGCGACAATGAGGGCGGTGGAACCGGTGCTGTCTGCAGCATTCACGTCTGCACCGTCCTTCAACAGGTCGAGCACGATGGTTTCGTAGCCATTTCGACTTGCGGCAATGAGAGCGGTGGAACCTGTACTGTCTGCAGCCTTCACGTCTGCATCGGCCGTCAACAACTCCTGTACGACGTCTTCGTGGCCATAACGACTTGCGACAATGAGAGCCGTGGACCCTGTGTTGGCTGCGGTATTCACGTCAGCACCAGCCTCCAACAGGGTTTTCGCGACGTTTTCGTGGCCATAACGACTTGCGGCAATGAGAGCAGTGATACCTGAGTTGTCTGCAGCACTCACGTCCGCGCCGGCCGCCAACAACTCCTTCACGACAAGCTCGTGCCCACGCGCACTTGCAATGGCCAGCGCAGTTGCACCATAGCTGTTCGTGGAGTCGACGTCGACGTGGACGCTGCTCGTCAGCAGTCGCTTGACGATGTGTGCATGGCCTTGCTGGCTTGCAAGACCGAGGGGCGTTGCTCCCAATTTGCACCTTATTGCTGCAATAGCAAGCATCTTTTCGTGACCCCTCCCTTGTTTCCGAATCACCTGACGAGAGGCAGTGTTATCTCAGGCTCCCTGCGGGAATAAATAGCGACCGAGAGCAGAGATGATTGATCCTTGTTTTAGTGTACATACTAAACACCGAAAGGTTTCCTCGTCCCTCGACTCTTTTGTTTTTCCCATCCACCCAATATGGAAGATGAACCAGATATTGCCCAGCTTTTTTCGATGAGCGAAGTGCAGACTGCACGGGCCCGGTCGGTCTCTCCATCGGCAACAGCAGGGGTCCGTATGTTGTGCGGCGGAGTGAGGCTTTCAACTACCTTGACACGGTAGAGCCCCACGACGGACCCGAGGAAACGGTCCAGATGCCGCACCCCGAGTGGGAGTACAGCCGCGTGGTGGAGGCGTCGGTCCACCAGACGGAGGCGGCAGAGGCGTTCGTGCGGAAATCGCAGGAGCGACAGCAACACGAGGTTGCTAGTCTGCGGCAGCGACTTGCGGCGATGGAGGCCCTGGTTCAGCAGCAAGCTGTAGACGGACCCCGCGATGCGATGATGGGAGAGGTTCCTCGGAGACACCCTGCAGACGTTGCAGGTGTGAAGGAGTGGGTGAACGAAGTTGAAGATGATCCCCACCGTCTGGTCTTGCAGCTAGAGGGCCGATGGGTCGTGCCGTATCTCAGCTCGACGGGGGGTAAAATCCTCCAAGACGCGTTCACTGCTCTTCGCCATTGGATCTTCGCCGCCTCGGAGATGGAGGATTGGTGGAAAACCCACCATTTGACTCTGGGCAACTTCCTTTTGCGGCAAGTGTTGCTGCAGTTCTGTTTCGTGCGGGACAGGGTTCCACGGGCAGTGCTGCAACAGCGCTTGGAGAAGGAGGACACCTCGATTCACGAGGTGCTGCGTGCAGCTGCGTCGTGTTCCCCCGCCAAGAACGTGCCAGCTTTCCCTTCTCGTCAGAAGACGGCCAAACCGCGAACACGGACGGGAAACGCAGAGGCGGGGGGGAGGCATTGACTAGCTTCTTCCCCGCTTCACCCGGCACGCGCAAGGGCGTTTCCTCGGCTACGCTCGACGTCCCGCAGAAGAAGGAGCACCCCGCCCTTCGGCGCATTCGACGAAGGCTCACCGCCAAACGTTTCTCTCTTCGGACGAGCAGTCCTTCGTCTTGTTCAAAGTCGAATAGGAAAAGAAGAAAAAGGAAAAGAAAACAGAATCACCCCTACTCGTACCTCCAGAGTGAACAACGAAGCAGTGGTTCCAGCAAAGGAAGCCTGGGGAGAGTTGGAATCGCTGGTGAGTCGAATGTGGGCCAGGTCCACTTCGACCCAGCGCCAGTATTTGTGGGCCCGGTTAGTCCGATGGACAGCCGCAAACAAATTGCAGTTGACCGCGGATTCGGCGGCTCTGTTTGTATTGGCTACAAAGGTCAGCCGGCAAGGACAGCTCGCCTATGCAAAAGCATTAGCGGGGACATTCCGGCATATCGGCATGCCTGCCCAGTCCCTGCACAGTCTTGCGGGGGCACTAAGAGCGGTCGGGGGAGCCATTCCTGTGCACCAGGCCCGGCCGGTAACCAAATTAAAGTTGGTGGCTTGGGCACGCCGTCAAGTACCCGAGCTGCAGCTGGCGGCCCTTCTTGCGTGGAAAACCGCAAGTCGTTGGGGGGAAGTGACCCAGTTAGGATCACACCAGTTCTTGAAAGTGACAAACTCAAAAGTGGTCTTAGACTGGGCCTCAGTTCCGAAGTCGCGAAGATCCAACCCGTTCACTCGTTCAAGGTGGGCTGTGGTGGTTGGGGATTTGACCTCCGAGATCGCCTCCCTATTCCAAACACTGCAGCCGTTCCATCAACTCTGTCCCGTAACAACCGCAGAATTAGCACTTTTGTGGCAGAAAGACCCCCAGTTTACAGGTCACAGCATCAAGTGGGAGCCACAACACACCTTTTCAAGGCGGTAGAGCAAAGGTTGCCTCTAGAGTTGATTGGACGGCTCGCGAAACGCAAAGAAGGCCAAGGGAGTGGGATGCCCGACATGACGCTCCGTTACGGAAGCGATTTGGTAGCATGCAGGGTCAGAACCTTGTGTCTTTTTAAAACGCTCCCGCGGGGCCGATGCAGAGATCATGCACACGCTGACATCGGTATTGGCCGCGGATCCGGCCTTTGTTGCTCCAGAGCACGCGGCAAAGAACGTGGGTGTACCATGCAGGGTCAAAACCTTGTGTCTTTTTGAAAATGGCCAAAAAAAAATTTCCGGAAAAAATAGCTATTTATTCACCGAGAGAAAAGTCGTTTTCTTGCACGAGGTTTTCCAGATTGCCACGAGAGCCCGCAGGGCTCGAGTGGCAATCTGGAAAACCGAGTGCAAGAAAACGACGTCTCGAGGTAAGAAGATTGCTTTACTGCCGCATCACCTGACTTTTCTGCATCCGAGAGAGCTACCATGCAGGGTCAAAACCTTGTGTCTTTTTGGAAATGGCCAAAAGAAAATTTCCGGAAAAAAAAATGGGTTTTTTGAATTTTAAAAGTTTGGAACAAACTCTGCAGTAATTTTTGAGGAAGTTGAGCAAATTTTTTCTCTCACTGCTACCAGTGAGAGAAACTTTTAACAACTCACTGGTTTACCAGTGCTACAAAGGAGTGAGATAAAAAGGGAAAAACTCACTGGTAGTGAGAAAAACTGCTGGGAGTGAGAGAAAACTGGATTTCTGTCTTGATCTTCCCTTGGGGAAGAGACACAGGCTAAACCAGGTTTCTGTCTTGAGGCACACCTTTCTGTTATTTTCTTACTCTTCCTTCAACCATTCTGCAATCTTCTGTCTCCTGCTCCCTTTCATTTCTGCTTTGAGTCCCACCAGCACAACAGGACAGTTGAAGTGGACAACACTTGATTGAATTGATTTGATTTGGCGAGTGACCCTTCTAACAACTTTTTGGTCCAGAAACTGACCAAAAAAGCGATCAAGTTTTTTTTGACCCAGTTTTTTTTGATCCAGTTTTTTTTGAACCAGTTTTTTTTGCAGGAGCGACAGCAACACGAGGTTGCTAGTCTGCGGCAGCGACTTGCGGCGATGGAGGCCCTGGTTCAGGCAGGTCTTTAGTCACAGTCGCACAAGGCATTTTACCAGGAAAATTCTTTAGTCACAGTCGCGATTGTGAGTCATGGCATTTTCACTATGAAAATCTGTAGTCACAGACGCGATTGTGACCTTTAACATTTTCACTATGAAAATCTTTAGTCACAGTCGCAATGCAAAATTTTGCTTTACCTTGGAAAAACCTTTAGTCACAGTCACACAAGGCATTTTACCAGGAAAATTCTTTAGTCACAGTCGCGATTGTGACCCTTCACATTTTCACTATGAAAATCTTTAGTCACAGTCGCGATTGTGGCCCTTAACATTTTCACTATGAAAATCTTTAGTCACAGTCGCAATGCAAAATTTTGCTTTACCTTGGAAAAACCTTTAGTCACAGTCGCACAAGGCATTTTACCAGGGAATTCGTCTACGCTCCGTTGTGCAGGAAACGTGAGCGGAATAACACGAGGAATAAACCGGAGCCAATGCCGGGAACACGAGAGGAAACGAAGGATTGTGAGAACTAAACTAACGAGGGGGGCATCGCGGTGCTTGCATGTTTTGCAGCAAGCCGCCAGCCACCACCCAGGGGGAAGGGTGGGCGGGCAAAAAGAAGATGTCCAACCCACCGCCACCACCACCCAAACCTGGGCTCATGGTGAGTTAGGGATCCAACTCTGCTTGCAGAATTCCCTTAGTAAACTTAGAGAATTCGTCTACGCTCCGTTGTGCAGGAAACGTGAGCGGAATAACACGAGGAATAAACCGGAGCCAATGCCGGGAACACGAGAGGAAACGAAGGATTGTGAGAACTAAACTAACGAGGGGGGCATCGCGGTGCTTGCATGTTTTGCAGCAAGCCGCCAGCCACCACCCCTTTGCCAGTAAAAAACTGCCCCACCGCGTGTGCAACCTTCTGAATCAACTCAGGGGTTGCCAGCGACGAGGGTTCAACACGTGATGGGAGGTCCGCCGGATTATCTCCGGATTTGACCCACTGGATTGTCCACGTACACCCCATCCTTTTCAGGATGTTTAACACGCGCATCACTGCGCCGTTGAGCACCTGATTCTGGACGCACATCCGCTTCCTTGTCACACCCATCACTGTCGTGTTGTCGACAAGAATCTCCAGGTGTGTATTCTGGTACTTTGGTGGCAGCCGTGCCAGGGTTTCACCCAGCGCTGTTGCCTCCAGAATGTTGATGTGCCTTCCAGACTCTTCCAGGTTCCACTTATCTCCCATGATCGTCAATTCTGTGGTTGACCTGTCCACTACCACACCTCCCCAACCAGACAATGACGCATCCACAAATATTGTTGCTGTCGGATTGCCTATGACAGGCCTGATGATCCGCGTTTTGCCAATCGCTGCGCTCCACTTCGCCAACTCCCTACGCACCGACGGTGGTACTGACACCGTCTCCTCACCCATCCGTGTTCCTTGGTTGAGACTATTAGTTACACGCCGTAAGAATTTTAATGCAAACCAGTATTCTCCTGGTGACACCCCGGCGACTGCACTTGCATGCAACAGCCGGCCTCCCAGTGTCTCCAAATCGGAAGCATCCACTTGCAACAGATTCGTTCTCTTTATTTTCAATACTAATCTCTCTGCCGGGGTTACTGCCCGGGCCACGTGGTCGAAGACTACACCCAAAAACTCATACCGGGTTGCCGCATCCACGCTGTCGGCTTCCTTCCACGTGAGACAGCATTCCCTTGCAACTGCGTCCAGACGGGTTGTTTCCTTCATCACGGCAGACCGACATCCCGTGTATCGAATGTTATCGATCCACACGTGGGTTGTGACGTTTCTTGCCATGAATGTGTCCTGCACGTAGGCTGGATCCCCCGCCGCAGCTGCTGCAAGAGTATGCATGATCTCCGGGGAGCAGGAATGCCCCATGGGCAGTCGCGTCAGCTCGAACCACTCTCCAGCATCTGTCACAAACCTGAACAAATGCCGTGACTCCGCGGGAATTTCTATCGCATAGAACCCCGTCCGGAAATCCCGTGCACTTCCGCACTCATTCAACACTGCCGGCAGGTAGCTCGACACATGTCCTAAGGGTACTTCAGCCTTGTATCCCGCTTGCTCTGCTAGCTCGTTCGCTTGTTTTGTCCACAGGATAAAGCGCTGTCTCAACCCTGTTGGCTTTTCCTCTATCACTGTAAAGGGTACATTTTGCAGCGGGCCAGGGCCCTTGGCCGGACATGCTACACCACAACTCACGAGTTCGTTTGCGTGTTTTAGCTGGAACCTGCTTTCTTTCTGGAGGGTCGCTTCCCCTTCTTGTGGGATAGACGGAAAAAACGTCGTTTTCCAGACTTTATCAAACCGTACTCTCTTTGAAAAACGCAACCTTGCGCGCAACTTTTCAACTTTCATAGGTTTCACCGAGGCCACATGCAATGGAGCCTTCCGCTCGTCTTCTGTCTTTGGTATCCTCGAGCTGTGGGCTCGTCTTGTTATTGAGTGCACGATTTTCACTTTATTCAAAGGAATTGTGTCACTTCTTGTGTTCGCAACGCCCGGGCTAGACTTACCGGATCGCCTCCGTACCTGATCGTGACTTGTGGCAGTCCCACCATCGTTGCATGTTTTGCCAAACGGGCGAGTAACTCTTCGGGAATCCTGGCCCCGGCTGCCACCTTCTTGAAAAGATGTGTTAGTGCTCCTCTCTTCACACTGTGAGCAGAGAACTCCTGCATAACAGGGTTCTCTTTCCATTTCCTTGTTACTTCCTCTGTTCCGAGCGCTGTCAGCCTTGTGAAAGGAGCCAGTTTCTCGTACAACTCCGCTATTTCTTTTGTCAAGTCGCCGACCACAACCGTGAACTTCGACAGGGTGAAAGGATTCGCCCTTCTTCCCTTGGGGTTTGTGTGCCAATCCACGATTACTTCTTGGCGGGTTACCACCAGAAACTGGTCGGACGATAGGTCGGCCGTTTCTCCCCACCTGGAAGCTGTTTTCCATGCAAGAAGTGCGGCAAACCTCCATCTGAGGTTCTGCTGTTGCAGCGCCCATCCTACAAGAACTTCCTTGGGAATTGGAAACGCCTGTTTCTCTGGTATTGCGGCACCTGCCGCTCTCAACGCACTTGCCAAACTTAAGAGGGATTCGCGGGGCAATCCAACATGGTGAAACGTTCCCGACAGAGCCTTTGCATAACTCAACTGAGCTTGTGGAGTCACGCCTGTTGCCACCACGAAAAGGGTTGCTGAATTTTGATTCAAAGGAAGGTTGTTTACACCCGACCACTGCGCGAAACGTCTCCAAAGGTTTTTTCTTTGCGATGAAGTCGCTAGTGCCCACATGCTTCCTACTACTCCACGCAGTCGGTGTAAAGCCTCCAGTGTGTTTACATCCTGCTCCTTTCCTCGATTCTTGAAGGGGACGTTCGCCTTTTCGGCGACGTGTCGCAAGACCTCCTGACCAAAAATTGTGCTGGGCACGGCCACCCCAACAGTGTTTACTCTTTTCCTTGAGATGGAGAGAGGCGCTTGGCGCTGGAAAGTTGCTTTTTGAGGCCGGACGATCTTCACCATTGTCATTTCTGGCACTCTGCAAGTGCGATTTGCGAAAGTTGTTTGCAAAGAAAGGGGAAGACGGACAGAGTTGTGTAAATTGGACCCTGTTTGAAACTTCGGCACGCATACGGGTTTTAGGAGGGAGACTGACACGTTCGGCGGTGGACAAAGGCTCAGTCAATTTCCTTTTCCACCACCCCCGTTTCCCGTTCGGCGGTGCAACGGTGGGGCCCGCAGTGGAACATATCCTCGACCTCTGCCTGTATGCTGCTTCACCGATGCAGCTGCTTTCGTGACTGAGTGGATGGACGGGTCACTGAGAAGAAGTTTCGCTTCAATCTCATGACGAGGTTTGCGATTGACCACATATTGCCACTGTAGTAGGACTCGCCGAAAAATCATGTTTCCCACTTCTGCATGTGGGGTTGTCATCCATCCAGGGGTCCATGCCATTGACACTATCCATGCCCGAAGGAGTTCAAAGTCTTGGGCCAACAGAGACCCTCCCTTCTCCGTGTACAAGCCAGACAGGAGTCTGGTCTCGAGCTGTGCAAGGAGGAGAGCATAGCTCTCTTCTATTTCGCTAGCCCAAAGCCGCACATCATTCACATCCGCTGGATGTCTGCAAGCTGTGCGCGGTGCGTTATCTGAACACATCTCACCTTGCGGGGTTTTTGCCTCGGGTGATGCAGATCGTACACGCTGGACTTCTGCCTCTGCGAATGCCTGCACGTTTCGCGCATGTGCCTGTGCTGCCTCGACTGCCCTGTGGGCCTCCTCCTGCACGTGAGCCTGAGCTGCCGACGCGTGCTGCTGGGCCTGGATCAGCTGCTGCTGGAGAGAAGCGACATGCCTTTCTGCAAATTCACGCGTGTGAACATGAGCTGCTACAATCCGCAGGTATTCCCATCCTGGGGCAGGGAGGTCCAGCAGATTGTCTTCTACCTCACCAACAGGAATGATTCCGGGAATTCGATCGAAGGCTTTGGACCGCAAGATCTTCAGTTGCCCATTCGCTCCACGAGTCACTTTCCCTGCATAAACGCGAGGTTGTGAATCCGTTTCGGCTTCTCGGCACGTATATACTACGACGTCGCCGACCAACATCTGAGCCTGCTGGGAGAGCTGCCAGTCCTTCATGGTCTGTGGGGCCGGAACGTTGCCTTCTCCGGCTGTAGCTGCTGGCATCTCTTCATGAGCTTCTTCAGCCACAAGAAAACTGACAGATCTACCTCGTGGTTCGGTCATAGTTTAGAAAACGAGATGGAATGGCAAAAAGAAGATGTCCAACCCACCGCCACCACCACCCAAACCTGGGCTCATGGTGAGTTAGGGATCCAACTCTGCTTGCAGAATTCCCTTAGTAAACTTAGAAAAATTCTTTAGTCACAGTCGCGATTGTGACCCTTCACATTTTCACTATGAAAATCTTTAGTCACAGTCGCGATTGTGACCCTTAACATTTTCACTATGAAAATCTTTAGTCACAGTCGCGATTGTGGCCCTTCACATTTTCACTATGAAAATCTTTAGTCACAGTCGCGATTGTGACCCTTCACATTTTCACTATGAAAATCTTTAGTCACAGTCGCGATTGTGGCCCTTAACATTTTCACTATGAAAATCTTTAGTCACAGTCGCGATTGTGACCCTTCACATTTTCACTATGAAAATCTTTAGTCACAGTCGCGATTGTGACCCTTAACATTTTCACTATGAAAATCTTTAGTCACAGTCGCGATTGTGGCCCTTAACATTTTCACTATGAAAATCTTTAGTCACAGTCGCGATTGTGACCCTTCACATTTTCACTATGAAAATCTTTAGTCACAGTCGCGATTGTGGCCCTTAACATTTTCACTATGCAAATCTTTAGTCACAGTCGCGATTGTGGCCCTTAACATTTTCACTATGAAAATCTTTAGTCACAGTCGCGATTGTGACCCTTCACATCGGACCTTGACTCCGCCGACCTTGACTCCGCCTATCATGCAGGGTCAAAACCTTGTATCTTTTTGAAAATGGCAAAAAATATACGTTCTCTCACTGGTCAAAGTGGGAGAAATTGGGGAAAACCCACTGTAGTGAGTTTTTGTTTTTCGGGTTGAGGGGGCCTTGTAGAGGTCCCGAGGGGGTGGAAAAGGCCTCGAGGCAGGGAAAACGGTCGCCACGAGGGGCCCCGAAGGGGTCCCGAGTGGCGACCGTTTTCCCTGCCGAGAGGCCTTTTCCACCCCCGAGGGACCTCGGAAAGGCCCCCGAAACCCGAAAAACAAGAAACGAACGCACAGTGGGGATTTTTCCCCAATTTCCGACCACATTTGACCAGTGAGAGACTTTTTTTCTCTCACAATGGAAGTTTTTTGAACTGGCAGGTGCCAGGTTTGCCACACCACCAGATAGTGCTGGTTTGGTAGTGTGTTTGGGTGGGGGGGGGCGTGGTTCAGCATGATTTAGCCGGGGCAGCCAAAACTGCATACAACTGCACTTTTGACCTGTTCTTGACCACTTTCAGCCAAAAAAATGGGGGAAAAAAAAAATTGGCACCAGTGAAAAAAAAAATTTTTTTTTCACTAGTGAAGAAAAAAAGTTTTTTTTTCACTAGTGAAAAAAAAACTGGGTGTTTTTTTTCACTAGTGAAAAAAAAAAATTTTTTTTTCACTAGTGAAAAAAACACAGTGGGTAAAATTGGTTTTTTGCCCACTGCCAGTGAAAAAAACTTCTCAGAGTGAGAGAAAAAAAATTCCGGAAAAAAAATGGGTTTTTTGAATTTTAAAAATTTGGAACAAACTCTGCCGTAATTTTTGAGGAAGTTGAGCAAAAAATCTTTTTTCCAAAAAAATTTTTAGGGCTCCATCGGCCCCGCAGGAGCGTTTTAAAAAGACACAAGGTTTTGACCCTGCATGCTATCTTGACTACTCCGCGGGGTAAAGATCGCTAAAATCTTGGGCAAACTTTTGAATCTCTATCCCGCAGAGTAAAGGTCTGAAAAACTTGGTTCGAAAAAGGGAAGAGATTTGGGTTCAAAGTTTTGGTTCTAAATTTTTTCAGGAAAAAATTCAAGAAAATTTCTAAGAAAATTTTTCAAAAAAATTTCTGATAAATTTTCTGAAATTTTTGAAAAAAAATCTCGGAAAATTCCCGAGTTTTTTGCACTGGGGCATGCCAAAATTCTCTATTTGGTAAAAAAAACGCGGCAGCCTTTCAGGAGACAGTTTCTGAAGTCAGTCACTTGTTCAGTTCATTCTTTTTCATTTCCTGTTCTACAGTTCAATCCTTTCCATTCATTTCAACTTTTTTTGTTCCCTCTACAATGTTCATCCTTTCCCTTCAGGTTTTGAGTACCACAGGCCTGACAATCACCAGTGCAAGACCACCAGTGAAAGACAAGATGTGTGTTCATGAACTCTCAAACTCAACAGGAAAAAGGAAGAATATACATTATGGCAGGCAACATCCAGCAACATGTTCAAAGAGGGAAGGGTCGTTGGATGGAAGGTGTACAGAAGGAGGAGAGAGAAAAACTTCACTACTGTGGATCTGCTCACTTGAAGAGAAGAGCAAAGCCAGAGTTGTCACTCCTGCAAGTTGCTCTGCTTGGATTGGATGGCGTTGTGAGTGTGATGCAAGGATACGGTCTGCTCCCAAGGCAAAGTAACTGCAACAAAATCACAACAGGACAAGGAGAGAAACAAGAAGTCATCTAAAATGGAACTTCCAGAGGAAGCAACAGCTGCTGTGCAGGCACACAGACAACGGGGAAAAGCTCGCAGCTGGATGAATGCAAAAGGCTCAAAAGGTGTGAATCATTCACTGCACAACAAACACACACACACACACACACACTCACTCTCGGCGGCGGTCCCGATACCGTCTCATGAGACCTTATCGATACCTTTTTTGCCCATTTCTGGGTTGCGCCCTTATCTCGACCTTTTTGGCCCGTTTTTGGGTTGCGCCCTTATCTCGACCTTTTTGAGATGCGCCCTTATCTCTACCTTTTTGAGCTGCGCCCTTATCATGCAGGGTCAAAACCTTGTGTCTTTTTAAAACGCTCCCGCGGGGCCGATGGACCCCAAAAAAAATTTTTGGCAAAAAATTTTTTTTTTCAACTTCCGCAAAAATTACCGCAGAGTTTGTTCCAAACTTTTAAAATTCAAAAACCCCATTTTTTTTCTGGAAATAAAATTTTGGCCATTTCCAAAAAGGCACAACGTTCTGACCCTGCATGTTATCTCTACCTTTTTGGCCCGTTTTTGGCTTGTTCCCTTATCTCGACCTTTTTTGGGGGTTGTTCCCTTATCTCGACCTTTTTTGGGGGTTGCGCCCTTATCTCGACCTTTTTTTGGGGTTGCGCCCTTATCTCTACCTTTTTTGGGATTGTGACCAAATTTTCCCGAAAATATTTTCAGGCCAAAAAAAAAAATCCGAAAAATTTCCAAAAAAAAAAAATTCCGAAAATTTTTTGGGCCAAAAAAAAAATCCGAAAAAATTCCAAAAATTTTTGGGGCAAAAAAAAAAATCCGAAAAAAATTCCGAAAATTTTTTGGGCCAAAAAAAAAAATCCGAAAAAAATTCCGAAAATTTTTTGGGCCAAAAAAAAAAAAACCGAAAAATTTCCGAAAATTTTTTGGGCCAAAAAAAAAAAATCCGAAAAATTTCCGAAAATTTTTTGGGCCAAAAAAAAATCCGAAAAAAATTCCGAAAATTTTTGGGCCAAAAAAAAAAAAGCGAAACCACCCAATCCAACTATGTACCATGCAGGGTCAAAACCTTGTGTCTTTTTAAAACGCTCCCGCGGGGCCGATGGAGCCCTAAAAAAAATTTTGAAAAAAAAAATTTTTGCTCAACTTCCTCAAAAATAACTGCAGAGTTTGTTCCAAACTTTTAAAATTCAAAAAACCCATATTTTTTCCGGAAATTTTTTTTTTGCCATTTCCAAAAAGACACAAGGTTTTGACCCTGCATGGTATGACCCCCACAAAACAGAGATCTTACGAATCAGCGAAAAAGCGAGCAAAAAAGAGTGTTTACAAACCCTGGAGGAAGTCTGAAAAAACAGTCGGCGAAAAACTTGGAAAAAAGACGGGAAAAAGACCTTCAAGTGCTCCAAGGCCAGACGATTGTAGTGTCGCAAACGAATCGCAAACACGCTGAAGTTGGGACTCCCACACACTGAAATCAAGTGCTCCTAGGCAGACGAACTGTTAGTGTTGTGAACGAATCGCAAAAACGCTGAGATCGGGAGCCTACACACTGAAATCGACTGAGAACAACCTGAGCGATCTCTCTTAATAAAAGATTCAAGCGCCGAAGGCGCAACCACCGAAGCAGACTTTGTACACACGAAACAGAGATCTTATGAATCAACGAAAAGCGAGCGAAAAAGAGCGTGGAAAAGTCGGAGACAGTCGGCGAAAAACGTGGGAGAAAGACGGGAAAATACGACCTTGAAGTGCTCCAAGATCAGACGACTGTATAGTGTTGCAAACGAATCGCAAATACGCTGAAGTTGGGACTCCCACACACTGAAATCAAGTGCTCCTAGGCAGACGAACTGTTTGTGTTGTGAACGAATCGCAAACACGCTGAAGTTGGGACTCCCACACACTGAAATCAAGTGCTCCTAGGCAGACGAACTGTTAGTGTTGCGAACGAATCGCAAACACGCTGAGATTGGGACCCCACACACTGAAATCGACTGAGAACAACCTGAGCGATCTCTTTTGATAAAAGATTCAAGCGCCGAAGGCGCAACCACCCAATCCAACTACGTACACACGAGACAGAGATCTTATAAATCAGCGAAAATCGAGCGAAAACGAGTGTGTAAAACCCGGGAAAGGTCGGAAAGACAGTCGGCGAAAAACTTGGAAAAAAGACGGGAAAATACGACCTTCAAGTGCTCCAAGGCCAGACGACTGTTTAGTGTTGCAAACGAATCACGAACACGCTGGGACCCCACACACTGAAATAACGCTTGAAATCGACTGAGAACAACCTGAGCGATCTCTCTCAATAAAAGATTCAAGCGCCGAAGGCGCAACCACCGAAACCGACTTGGTACACATGAAACAGAGATCTTATGAATCAACGAAAAGCGAGCGAAAAAGAGCGTGTAAAACCCGGGAAAAGTCGGAAAGACAGTCGGCGAAAAACTTGGAAAAAAGACGGGAAAATACGACCTTCAAGTGCTCCAAGACCAGACGACTGTATAGTGTTGCAAACGAATCGCAAGCACACTGAAGTTGGGTCTCCCACACACTGAAGTCCAGTGCTCCTAGGCAGACGAACTGTTAGTGTTGCGAACGAATCGCAAACACGCTGAGATCGGGACCCCACACACTGAAATCGACTGAGAACAACCTGAGCGATCTCTCTTGATAAAAGATTCAAGCGCCGAAGGCGCAACCACCCAATCCGACTTTGTACACACGAAACAGAGATCTTATGAATCAACGAAAAGCGAGCGAAAAAGAGCGTGTAAACCCCGGGAAAGGTCGGAAAGACAGTCGGCGAAAAACTTGGAAAAAGACGGGAAAATACGACCTTCAAGTGCTCCAAGACCAGACGACTGTATAGTGTTGCAAACGAATCGCAAGCACACTGAAGTTGGGACCCCAACACACTGAAATCAAGTGCTCCTAGGCAGACGAACTGTTAGTGTTGCGAACGAATCGCAAACACGCTGAGATCGGGACCCCACACACTGAAATCGACTGAGAACAACCTGAGCGATCTCTCTTAATAAAAGATTCGCGCCGAAGGCGCAGCCACCCAATCCGACTTTGTACACACGAAACAGAGATCTTATGAATCAACGAAAAGCGAGCGAAAAAGAGCGTGTAAACCCCGGGAAAAGTCGGAAAGACAGTCGGCGAAAAACTTGGAAAAAGACGGGAAAATACGACCTTCAAGTGCTCCAAGACCAGACGACTGTATAGTGTTGCAAACGAATCGCAAGCACACTGAAGTTGGGACCCCAACACACTGAAATCAAGTGCTCCTAGGCAGACGAACTGTTAGTGTTGCGAACGAATCGCAAACACGCTGAGATCGGGACCCCACACACTGAAATCGACTGAGAACAACCTGAGCGATCTCTCTTGATAAAAGATTCAAGCGCCGAAGGCGCAACCACCCAATCCAACTATGTACACACGAAACAGAGATCTTATGAATCAACGAAAAGCGAGCGAAAAAGAGCGTGTAAAACCCGGTAAAAGACGGAAAGACAGTCGGCGAAAAACTAGGAACAAAGACGGGAAAATACGACCTTCAAGTGCTCCAAGGCCAGACGACTGTATAGTGTTGCAAACGAATCGCAAACACGCTGAAGTTGGGTCTCCCACACACTGAAGTCAAGTGCTCCTAGGCAGACGAACTGTTAGTGTTGCGAACGAATCGCAAACACGCTGAGATCGGGACCCCACACACTGAAATCGACTGAGAACAACCTGAGCGATCTCTCTTAATAAAAGATTCGCGCGCCGAAGGCGCAACCACCCAATCCGACTTTGTACACACGAAACAGAGATCTTATGAATCAACGAAAAGCGAGCGAAAAAGAGCGTGTAAACCCCGGGAAAAGTCGGAAAGACAGTCGGCGAAAAACTTGGAAAAAAGACGGGAAAATACGACCTTCAAGTGCTCCAAGACCAGACGACTGTATAGTGTTGCAAACGAATCGCAAGCACACTGAAGTTGGGACCCCAACACACTGAAATCAAGTGCTCCTAGGCAGACGAACTGTTAGTGTTGCGAACGAATCGCAAACACGCTGAGATCGGGACCCCACACACTGAAATCGACTGAGAACAACCTGAGCGATCTCTCTTAATAAAAGATTCGCGCCGAAGGCGCAACCACCCAATCCGACTTTGTACACACGAAACAGAGATCTTATGAATCAACGAAAAGCGAGCGAAAAAGAGCGTGTAAACCCCGGGAAAAGTCGGAAAGACAGTCGGCGAAAAACTTGGAAAAAAGACGGGAAAATACGACCTTCAAGTGCTCCAAGACCAGACGACTGTATAGTGTTGCAAACGAATCGCAAGCACACTGAAGTTGGGACCCCAACACACTGAAATCAAGTGCTCCTAGGCAGACGAACTGTTAGTGTTGCGAACGAATCGCAAACACGCTGAGATCGGGACCCCACACACTGAAATCGACTGAGAACAACCTGAGCGATCTCTCTTGATAAAAGATTCGCGCCGAAGGCGCAGCCACCCAATCCGACTTTGTACACACGAAACAGAGATCTTATGAATCAACGAAAAGCGAGCGAAAAAGAGCGTGTAAACCCCGGGAAAAGTCGGAAAGACAGTCGGCGAAAAACTTGGAAAAAAGACGGGAAAATACGACCTTCAAGTGCTCCAAGACCAGACGACTGTATAGTGTTGCAAACGAATCGCAAGCACACTGAAGTTGGGACCCCAACACACTGAAATCAAGTGCTCCTAGGCAGACGAACTGTTAGTGTTGCGAACGAATCGCAAACACGCTGAGATCGGGACCCCACACACTGAAATCGACTGAGAACAACCTGAGCGATCTCTCTTGATAAAATATTCAAGCGCCGAAGGCGCAACCACCCAATCCGACCTCCACACTGAACAGCGATCTCACAAGTGCTTTGCTGCTGGAGACCGAATGGATGTTGGGCAAGCAATGATGCGGTGCCCGAGTATCCGCAAGACGTATTGTTCAGCGGGAGTTGAGAGTCTCTGCCAAGGTGCTAGCCGCCGCCGTGGGCCAAGCGATCAAAAGAACCAGCGACACAACCTGTTAACACTCGCAGGCGGTCGCACCCACCAGCCAGAACGCCCCCGGCTGCGCCATCATCGACGCAATCATCATCGTTTACGACAAGGCCGCGTCGTTGTAGGCGCACGGCACCAACAACGTAATGATTCTCTCTCTGATGACAGCCACACATATAGGTGGATGGGGAGACAAATAAATACATAGTTACTTACTTTCCACACTTTTGTTCTTGTTGCGCAGCCAGCTACGATGAAGCAGGACAAACCGGATTTGTAGGCTACAAGTGCTGTTCCAATCCATTCGCTTGGAGGATGGTAAACCAACCCCAACTCCACCACACAGGAATGTTAACAGAGAAAACACCTCCACATCGCAAACAGCGCTGGCGAAGGAGTCTTGTGGCAGCTACAGGTACTATTTTGACTTCTTCCGGGTTTTCACACTCTTTTTCGCTCGCTTTTCGTTGATTCATAAAATCTCTGTTTCGTGTGTACAAAGTCGGATTGGGTGGTTGCGCCTTCGGCGCTTCAATGTTTTATTAAGAGAGATCGCTCAGGTTGCTCCCAGTCGATTTCAGTGTGTGGGGTCTCAATTTCAGTGAGTTTGCGATTCGTTCGCAACACTGTCGTCTGGCCTTGGAGCACTTGAAGGTCGTACTTTCCCCCGACGGGGTTTCCGACTTGTTCCGGTTTTACAGGCTACTTTTTGCTCGCTTTTCGTTGATTCATAAGATCTCTGTTTCGATCCGACTTTGTACACAAAGTCGGATTGGGTGCTTGCGCCTTCGGCGCTAGAATCTTTTATTAAGAGAGATCGGTCAGGTTGTTCTCAGTCGATTTCAGTGTGTGGGGTCCCAATCTCAGCGTGTTTGTGATTCGTTCGCAACACTAACAGTTCGTCTGCCTAGGAGCACTTGATTTCAGTGTGTGGGAGTCCCAACTTCAGCGTGTTCGTGATTCGTTTGCAACACTATACAGTCGTCTGGCCTTGGAGCACCTGCATCTCGTACTTTCCCTCGATGGGGTTTCCGACTTGTTCCGGGTTTACAGGCTCCTTTTTGCTCGCTTTTCGCTGATTCATAAGATGTCTGTTTCGTGTGTACAAATCGGTTTCGGTGGTTGCGCCTTCGGCGCTTGAATCTTTTATTAAGAGAGATCGCTCAGGTTGTTCTCAGTCGATTTCAGTGTGTGGGGTCCCAATATCAGTTAGTTTGCGATTCGTTTGCAACACTAACAATTCGTCTGCCTAGGAGCACTTGATTTCAGTGTGTGGGGTGCCAACTTCAGCGTGTTTGTGATTCGTTTGCAACATTAAACTGTCGTCTGGCCTTGAAGCACTTGAAGGTCGTTTGAGTGTCGGGGCAGCACAACCCTGATTCGTGGGCTACAAGCGGTGTTCGCATCCACTCGCTTGGAGGATGAAACCCAACCCCCCTACATCACCACACAGGAATGTTGGAAGCAGAGAAGCCGCACCAGAAGCGGTATGGGAGTCATTGCCGATCTGTGGAAGGTTCAGGTACTTTTTGAAGTGCACTTTTCGCTGATACAATATGCAAGCACCATACAGGACATTGAAACAGCCTCGGAACCGTGCCGGCCTTAGTTCTTGTTGGCTGATCAGTGGTATGCCGTAGCATCTTTTCGTGCACTTTCCCGCTGATTCCCTGTTGTCGTGTACAAAGTCGGATTGGGTGGTTGCGCCTTCGGCGCTTCAATCTTTTATTAAGAGAGATCGCTCAGGTTGTTCCCAGTCGCTTTCAGTGTGTGGGGTCCCAATCTCAGTGTGTTTGCGATTCGTTCGCAACACTAACAGTTCGTCTGCCTAGGAGCACTTGATTTCAGTGTGTGGGGTGCCAACTTCAGCGTGTTTGTGATTCGTTTGCAACATTAAACTGTCGTCTGGCCTTGAAGCACTTGAAGGTCGTTTGAGTGTCGGGGCAGCACAACCCTGATTCGTGGGCTACAAGCGGTGTTCGCATCCACTCGCTTGGAGGATGAAACCCAACCCCCCTACATCACCACACAGGAATGTTGGAAGCAGAGAAGCCGCACCAGAAGCGGTATGGGAGTCATTGCCGATCTGTGGAAGGTTCAGGTACTTTTTGAAGTGCACTTTTCGCTGATACAATATGCAAGCACCATACAGGACATTGAAACAGCCTCGGAACCGTGCCGGCCTTAGTTCTTGTTGGCTGATCAGTGGTATGCCGTAGCATCTTTTCGTGCACTTTCCCGCTGATTCCCTGTTGTCGTGTACAAAGTCGGATTGGGTGGTTGCGCCTTCGGCGCTTCAATCTTTTATTAAGAGAGATCGCTCAGGTTGTTCCCAGTCGCTTTCAGTGTGTGGGGTCCCAATCTCAGTGTGTTTGCGATTCGTTCGCAACACTAACAGTTCGTCTGCCTAGGAGCACTTGATTTCAGTGTGTGGGAGTCCCAACTTCAGCGTGTTTGCGATTCGTTTGCAACACTATACAGTCGTCTGGCCTTGGAGCACCTGCATCTCGTGCTTTCCCCCGATGGGGTTTCCGACTTGTTCCGGTTTTACAAGCTACTTTTTGCTCGCTTTTCGTTGATTCATAAGATCTCTGTTTCGTGTGTACAAAGTTGGATTGGGTGGTTGCGCCTTCGGCGCTTGAATCTTTTATTAAGAGAGATCGCTCAGGTTGTTCTCAGTCGATTTCAGTGTGTGGGGTCCCAATCTCAGCGTGTTTGCGATTCGTTCGCAACACTAACAGTTCGTCTGCCTAGGAGCACTTGATTTCAGTGTGTGGGAGTCCCAACTTCAGCGTGTTTGCGATTCGTTTGCAACACTAAACAGTCGTCTGGCCTTGAAGCCCTTGAAGGTCGTTTAAGTGTCGGGGCAGCACAACCCTGATTCGTGGGCTACAAGCGGTCCCCTACATCACCACACAGGAAAGTTGGAAGCAGAGAAGCCACCCCCAGAAGCGGTATGGGAGTCATTGCCGATCTGTGGAAGGTACAGGTACTTTTTGAAGTGCACTTTTCGCTGATACAATATGCAAAAACCATACAGGACATTGAAACGGCCTCGGAAACGTGCCGGCCTTAGTTCTTGTTGGCTAAACAGTGGTATGCTGTAGCATCTTTTCGTGCACTATCCCGCTGATTCGTTCGCAACACGAGCAGTTTAGGAGCACTTGATTGCAGTGTATACTTGAGCTCAGCGTGTTTGTGATCTGTTTGCAACACTTTAAAGTCGTCTGCCTCGGATCACTTCATTTCAGACTACGACTAGAGTATTGCTGCAAGTGCTCAAGTGCAAACTGCTACTATTACGGCCGTGAAGCGCACACCGGACACAAAGCAAGACGACCGCATGACACGACACGTGCAAAGAGTTCTAAGGTCGATAGCGGCTTTGTGCAGTATCATCACAAGCACCTGGTCTTTTTTTAGAGTTGTCGTTTTCAGAGTTCTTTTTTTCCGACGTTTTTTCTCGACATTTTTTCACCTTTCCCCCCCCAATTATTTTTCCGGAACTTTCTCCGAAAAAGGTACCGATAAGGTCGCAACCTCAAAAAGAGGTACCGATACCGTCGCACTCTCAAAAGGTACCGATAAGGTCGCACCTCGTCTTTTTTTCAGACTGCTTTTTTCTCGAAAAAAAATTTTCCGTTTTTTCTTCTTCAAAAAGGTACCGATAAGGTCGCAACCTCCAAAAAGGTACCGATAAGGTCGCAACCTCCAAAAGAGGTACCGATAACGTCGCAACCTCCAAAAGAGGTACTGATAAGGTCGCAACCCCAAAAAGGTACCGATAAGGTCGCACCTCAAAAAGGTACCGATAAGGTCGCAACCCCCAAAAGGTACCGATAAGGTCGCAACCCAGAAATGGGCAAAAAAGGTACCGATAAGGTCTCATGCGACGTTATCGGGACCGCCGCCTCACTCTCCCCCATCACTCACACAGGAGAGAGGGCCCTTCTTTACTCTGGTTGCAAGAGAACCAAGAACAGGGCCAGACCCTACATACAAGTTGTGGAAGTTATCAGTGACGGCAAGGAGGCAGTTGTAGAGCTACTCCAGCTGTATGGAGTAATTCCTGAAGTTGTGCGATGCACCTGTGGAGAGGTCTTAGCCAAGTGGGAGGTTCACGCTGATTCACTTGGCTGGCCGTTCTGGAAGTGTGGATGCCGGCACAAAGGAGTTTCAGGATCCATGGTGTGCAACTCTGCCATAAGCAAGCTTGATGGGAAGGAAAGCAAGAAGGGTGGCCACATGTGTGTAACTCCAACTGCTGTGCTGCTGAAAGTACATGCCTTTAGCCATGGGGTGACCAATGAAGCACTGGACAGCTTTGTAAAAGTATCATCTGCGACCCACACACGCTTCTCACGAATCCTTGCAAAAACAACCAAGGCTGCACTTGATGAAGCAGAAAAGCTTTCCCTGCCCCTGGGGGGCCCGGAACACTTTGTTGAACTTGATGAGTTCTCTATCGGACTCAAGAAGCGAGGTGAGGGTGAAAACCAGCAGGTTTGCTACCAGAGATTCCTGGGAATCGTTGAGCGGGGGTCATCCCTGTTTGTTCTCCGTGAGTTGCCTGAACGTTGGCAAAATCTTATGAACCCTGGGGAAGAGGTTGATCTCCCGTCAGGTGGAGGGAAATGCAAGAACACAAGCACCAAGAAGTGTGTCCCGCCCCCTCCCCCTATCTCTATAGTAGAGCTAGACGCTGTCCTTGCCGAAGAGGTTATCCAGCTTGGAACAGACAACAAGCCGGTTTTCATTACTACAGATGGGGCTGGAACGTACCGCAGCCGACTTGACCCCACCTCTTCCAACTTCTATTGGGGTGAAGAAAAGAAAGGGAATGTACGATATGGATGGGTCAACCACGGCCGCGAGGAGTTCACAGGGCTCCGGACAGCGTGGAAGTTGGTGGATACAGTCACCGAGTTTAAAGAGCTGTCAGTTGAGAGTGAAGAGCGGATCCTTGCCTCAATCCATGGTGGGGCAATTGACGGTCTCAGCTCAGCAGAGCTTGTGCACCTCAGAAAAAATTACAGTGAACAGCAATGGCTTGCTGGCACACAGAAGGGAGACGGCACATGGGGTCATCTCAAGAGATTGATCAAGATGAAGGGAGCAAGGACTGCAACAAAAGTTGCTGAACTGTATGTAGCCCAGTGGAAGCTGCACCACGGGGGCAAAGATAAGCTCCATTTTACTTTACTGGCCTTTGGAGATGCTTTGCGGTTGGTGTACAGCGAGATCTTCAACCAAGGGGAACCCAGGGTTGTGGCATTGCAACAGCAGGTGGAGTCGTTGCAGTTGGCTTTAAAGCTCTTGCAGGAAGCTGATGCAAGCAGATCCATCTGTGCTGCAAGCAGTGCACCATCAAGCTCCCCTGGGGAAGAGCCAAAGAGGAGAAAGGTCGAAGAAGTTCCTGCAGTTGCAGCAGCAACTCATCAATGTCTCGATTGTGTTGATGATATTGATGACCTTTATGACATTGATGACATTGATGAAGACCCTGAAGCAGAACAGCCAAGTGTCCCGCTCTTTCCTATTTGTTACGACATCCTCTGGTAGTTCTGTTTTTTTCAAGCAAAAGCTCTCTTACTTTCTATTTTTTCCTGTTTTGAATTGCTACTCTCCTGTCATTTTTTCCCTCCTTCCTTCCTATTTAACATGCAGGGTCAAAACCTTGTGTCTTTTTAAAACGCTCCCGCGGGGCCGATGGAGCCCTAAAAATTTTTTTGGAAAAAAAAATTTTTGCTCAACTTCCTCAAAAATTACTGCAGAGTTTGTTCCAAACTTTTAAAATTCAAAAAACCCATTTTTTTCCCGAAATTTTTTTTTTGGCCATTTCCAAGAAGACACAAGGTTTTGCCCCTGCATGTTAAATGCCATTCTACTTTAGAATGGGAGGTGTTCCTGAACACCAAGTTGAAAACCAAAAAAAAAAAACAAAAAAAAACAAAAAAAAAAAAATGGGGCCCTCCCCCCGAAAAAAAAAAAAAAAACCAAAAAAGGGAGGGGGTGGAGATTAGGGGGGCAGGCAAGAATGCCGTAAGCCCTCGACACTCCACCTAAAAATAAAAAACGCGCCTTGTTGACTACCACCCTCTTGAGGCTCTGGTGGTGGGGAAACGTCAACAGCTGCCCTTTCAACTCAAAATTTTGAACCCAAAATTTTGGGTCCAAAATTTTGATCCAAAAATTTTGACCCAAAAATTTTGACCAAAATTTTTGACCAAAATTTTTGACCCAAAATTTTTGACCCAAATTTTTGACCCAAAATTTTTGGCCATTTGACCCAAAATTTTTGACCAAAATTTTTGACCCAAAATTTTTGACCAAAATTTTTGACCCAAAAATTTCGACCCAAAATTTTTGACCCAAATTTTTGACCCAAAATGTTAAGGGTCACAATCGCGACTGTGACTAAAGATTTTCATAGTGAAAATGTTAAGGGCCACAATCGCGACTGTGACTAAAGATTTTCATAGTGAAAATGTGAAGGGTCACAATCGCGACTGTGACTAAAGATTTTCATAGTGAAAATGTTAAGGGCCACAATCGCGACTGTGACTAAAGATTTTCATAGTGAAAATGTGAAGGGTCACAATCGCGACTGTGACTAAAGATTTTCATAGTGAAAATGTTAAGGGCCACAATCGCGACTGTGACTAAAGAATTTTCCTGGTAAAATGCCTTGTGCGACTGTGACTAAAGACCTGCCCTGGTTCAGCAGCAAGCTGTAGACGGACCCCGGGATGCGATGATGGGAGAGGTTCCTCGGAGACACCCTGCAGACGTTGCAGGTGTGAAGGAGTGGGTGAACGAAGTTGAAGATGATCCCCACCGTCTGGTCTTGCAGCTAGAGGGCCGATGGGTCGTGCCGTATCTCAGCTCGACGGGGGGTAAAATCCTCCAAGACGCGTTCACTGCTCTTCGCCATTGGATCTTCGCCGCCTCGGAGATGGAGGATTGGTGGAAAACCCACCATTTGACTCTGGGCAACTTCCTTTTGCGGCAAGTGTTGCTGCAGTTCTGTTTCGTGCGGGACAGGGTTCCACGGGCAGTGCTGCAACAGCGCTTGGAGAAGGAGGACACCTCGATTCACGAGGTGCTGCGTGCAGCTGCGTCGTGTTCCCCCGCCAAGAACGTGCCAGCTTTCCCTTCTCGTCAGAAGACGGCCAAACCGCGAACACGGACGGGAAACGCAGAGGCGGGGGGGAGGCATTGACTAGCTTCTTCCCCGCTTCACCCGGCACGCGCAAGGGCGTTTCCTCGGCTACGCTCGACGTCCCGCAGAAGAAGGAGCACCCCGCCCTTCGGCGCATTCGACGAAGGCTCACCGCCAAACGTTTCTCTCTTCGGACGAGCAGTCCTTCGTCTTGTTCAAAGTCGAATAGGAAAAGAAGAAAAAGGAAAAGAAAACAGAATCACCCCTACTCGTGCCTCCAGAGTGAACAACGAAGCAGTGGTTCCAGCAAAGGAAGCCTGGGGAGAGTTGGAATCGCTGGTGAGTCGAATGTGGGCCAGGTCCACTTCGACCCAGCGCCAGTATTTGTGGGCCCGGTTAGTCCGATGGACAGCCGCAAACAAATTGCAGTTGACCGCGGATTCGGCGGCTCTGTTTGTATTGGCTACAAAGGTCAGCCGGCAAGGACAGCTCGCCTATGCAAAAGCATTAGCGGGGACATTCCGGCATATCGGCATGCCTGCCCAGTCCCTGCACAGTCTTGCGGGGGCACTAAGAGCGGTCGGGGGAGCCATTCCTGTGCACCAGGCCCGGCCGGTAACCAAATTAAAGTTGGTGGCTTGGGCACGCCGTCAAGTACCCGAGCTGCAGCTGGCGGCCCTTCTTGCGTGGAAAACCGCAAGTCGTTGGGGGGAAGTGACCCAGTTAGGATCACACCAGTTCTTGAAAGTGACAAACTCAAAAGTGGTCTTAGACTGGGCCTCAGTTCCGAAGTCGCGAAGATCCAACCCGTTCACTCGTTCAAGGTGGGCTGTGGTGGTTGGGGATTTGACATCCGAGATCGCCTCCCTATTCCAAACACTGCAGCCGTTCCATCAACTCTGTCCCGTAACAACCGCAGAATTAGCACTTTTGTGGCAGAAAGACCCCCAGATGCGCGGCTTTACAGGTCACAGCATCAAGCGGGGAGCCACAACACACCTTTTCAAGGCGGTAGAGCAAGGGGCCAGGTTGCCTCTAGAGTTGATTGGACGGCTCGCGAAACACAAAGAAGGCCAAGGGAGTGGGATTCCCGACATGACGCTCCGTTACGGAAGCGATTCGGTAGCAATGGCCGAAGCGTTGGGAACAGCCCACGCGACGGCCCTCTTGTGATTCCTCCTCCTGCCTCTCCCTCTCCTCTCAAAACTCGCCATACAATCACACGGCGCTCTCATGCGACCCGCCTGCCTCGAACGGCAGAGGAACGGGAATCACCGCTACACGTTGCTAGCATTACACCCATGCGTGTTGATTTCTTGAAGAACCGGATGCGGAAAAGCGTCCGCGATCGTTTTGAGTCCGTGTGGAACACCACCTTCCAACCAAAAACCTGCTTGAAAAAAGAAGAAAACGTGCGTCAAAAAGAGACACCCCGATGCTCTATGTTCCAAGGGTCGCACGCGCGAACCCTCGTCGAGAACGGTATTGCTTCAGTAGCGCAAGCCCCAGGAACCTTGGAAACTGTCCCGTTCACTGTCGTGGAAGAAAAGCCGACAGGAATGCGACAGCGTTTTATTTTGTGGACCCAGGAAGCTAATTCCGCTCTAAAGAGCGAGGGCTATGAAGCCTATGTCCCACTGGGGCACGTGTCAGAATACCTCGACGCGGTACTCGGCGAGTGTGCGACAACCCGCGACCTGCGGACAGGTTTCTATCAGGTAGAGATCCCACCCGAGTCAAGAAAGCATTTTCGTTTCGTAGACGACTCGGGGACCTGGTACGAAATGAATCGGTTGCCAATGGGCCACAGCTGTGCACCAGAGATCATGCACACGCTGACATCGGTATTGGCCGCGGATCCGGCCTTTGTTGCTCCAGAGCACGCGGCAAAGAACGTGGGTGTACATGCCTGGATTGACAACATCCGGTTGTACGGTTCCGCCCGTGAGATCGCCGCCCACACAATGAAAATGGATTGTTTGGCGAAGGAGGCAAATGCCTCATGGAAAGAAGCAGACAGCAACGACGGGGTATGTCGATACGACTTCATCGGAGTCGACTTCGATCACGGCGCCAACACGGTCGCCCCGTCAGAGAAGCTGCTCGGGAAGCTTGACAAGGCCGACTTGTCTTGCATCACGGCTGGAGAACTGGAGTCTCTAGGGGGACGGCTGCTTCACGCAAGCTCAATCTCTGGAGTGTTTCCCGGTTCCTTTTGGTGGGCGTTGAAGTTTCTGCGGCGGGTCACGAACTCGCTGAATCGATGTTCGCGGACACCGGCTGACAAAGTTCAAGTGCCCCGCTGTGCAGCCTCTGAATTGAAAGATTGGATTCGTTCGGTTCACAAGGCACGTGTTCTTTCTCCCTCCCTGCCTCCCTCTGAGTCCGATGGACCTTCGTTTCTTATTTTTGTGGATGCCTCGTTGAAGGGCTGGGGTGCCGTGATTGTTTCGCGCGAGACTGGTGAGATGCACGTCTTCGGTGGGTCCTGGACTAAATCCGAAGGTGCCCTGCACATAAACGAGCTCGAGGCCTTGGCTTTTGAGCGAGCCATAGCCGTGTTGCCGCAAAGCGGGGTCGGAAGCGTCGATGTCCGCGTGGACAACACAACGGTGGCCGCAGTTGCACGGAAGAAGATGTGCACTGCCAGCCAGCGTTTGAACGACGCAGTCGTGTCGGCAATGACACGCTTACACGAGTTGAACTGTCCGTTCTCGGTGTCGTGGGTCCGCTCAAAGGAGAACCCGGCGGACGTCCCTTCGAGAGTCTCGCCGGAAGTTTTTGCCTCCCGAGAGGGAAGGCATTCTGTTGAACGAGCGTTACGGGGTTTCTTTACGCGCGGTGAGGATGACTGCAGCGCCTCGCAAGAAGGCATCGCTCGTCCTTTCCCCCGTTAAGATCCCCATTCGCTTCAGCAAGTGCTTGGGTTGACACCCAAGAGAATAAAATATTGTCAGCTCCCTTCTTCCTACCTCTCTGTTTCCCTGGGAGCCCCCGCGACATGGACCAAAAGGTGTTCTGCGATTCCGAGGAAGTGGCTTATTCTCTCAGGCTCCCTGCGGGAATAAATAGCGACCGAGAGCAGAGATGATTGATCCTTGTTTTAGTGTACATACTAAACACCGAAAGGTTTCCTCGTCCCTCGACTCTTTTGCTTTTCCCACCCACCCATCCCTGGGATGACTGCAGCGCCTCGCAAGAAGGCATCGCTCGTCCTTTCCCCCGTTAAGATCCCCATTCGCTTCAGCAAGTGCTTGGGTTGACACCCAAGAGAATAAAATATTGTCAGCTCCCTTCTTCCTACCTCTCTGTTTCCCTGGGAGCCCCCGCGACATGGACCAAAAGGTGTTCTGCGATTCCGAGGAAGTGGCTTATTCCCGGAAATTTTTTTTTTGCCATTTTCAAAAAGACACAAGGTTTTGACCCTGCATGGTACACACGAAACAGAGATCTTATGAATCAACGAAAAGCGAGCGAAAAAGAGCGTGAAAAACCGGAAGAAGTCAAAATAGTACCTGTATCTGCCACAAGACTCCTTCGCCAGCGGTGTTTGCGATGTGGTGTTTTCTCTGTTAACATTCCTGTGAGGTGGAGTTGGGGTTGGTTTACCATCCTCCAAGCGAATGGATTGGAACAGCAATTGTAGCCTACAAATCCGGTTTGTCCTGCTTCATCGTAGCTGGCTGCCAACAAGAACAAAAGTGTGGAAAGTAAGTAACTATGTATTTCTTTGTCTCCCCATCCACCTATATGTGTGGCTGTCATCAGAGAGAGAATCATTACGTTGTTGGTGCCGTGCGCCTACAACGACGCGGCCTTGTCGTAAACGATGATGATTGCGTCGATGATGGCGCAGCCGGGGGCGTTCTGGCTGGTGGGTGCGACCGCCTGCGAGTGTTAACAGGTTGTGTCGCTGGTTCTTTTTGATCGCTTGGCCCACGGCGGCGGCTAGCACCTTGGCAGAGACTCTCAACTCCCGCTGAACAATACGTCTTGCGGATACTCGGGCACCGCATCAACATCCATTCGGTCTCCAGCAGCAAAGCACTTGTGAGATCGCTGTTCAGTGTGGAGGTCGGATTGGGTGGTTGCGCCTTCGGCGCTTGAATCTTTTATCAAGAGAGATCGCTCAGGTTGTTCTCAGTCGATTTCAGTGTGTGGGGTCCCGATCTCAGCGTGTTTGCGATTCGTTCGCAACACTAACAGTTCGTCTGCCTAGGAGCACTTGATTTCAGTGTGTGGGGGTCCCAACTTCAGCGTGTTTGCGATTCGTTTGCAACACTATGCAGTCGTCTGGCCTTGGAGCACTTGAAGGTCGTATTTTCCCGTCTTTTTTCCAAGTTTTTCGCCGACTGTCTTTCCGACTTTTCCCGGGTTTTTCACGCTCTTTTTCGCTCGCTTTTCGTTGATTCGTAAGATCTCTGTTTCGTGTGTACAAAGTCAGATTGGGTGCTTGCGCCTTCGGCGCTTGAATCTTTTATTAAGAGAGATCGCTCAGGTTCTTCTCAGTCGATTTCAGTGTGTGGGGTCCCGATCTCAGCGTGTTTGCGATTCGTTCGCAACACTAACAGTTCGTCTGCCTAGGAGCACTTGATTTCAGTGTGTGGGGGTCCCAACTTCAGCGTGTTTGCGATTCGTTTGCAACACTATGCAGTCGTCTGGCCTTGGAGCACTTGAAGGTCGTATTTTCCCGTCTTTTTTCCAAGTTTTTCGCCGACTGTCTTTCCGACTTTTCCCGGGGTTTTCACGCTCTTTTTCGCTCGCTTTTCGTTGATTCATAAGATCTCTGTTTCGTGTGTACAAAGTCAGATTGGGTGCTTGCGCCTTCGGCGCTTGAATCTTTTATTAAGAGAGATCGCTCAGGTTGTTCTCAGTCGATTTCAGTGTGTGGGGTCCCGATCTCAGCGTGTTTGCGATTCGTTCGCAACACTAACAGTTCGTCTGCCTAGGAGCACTTGATTTCAGTGTGTGGGAGTCCCAACTTCAGCGTGTTTGCGATTCGTTTGCAACACTATACAGTCGTCTGGCCTTGGAGCACTTGAAGGTCGTATTTTCCCGTCTTTTTCCTAGTTTTTCGCCGACTGTCTTTCCGACTTTTACCGGGTTTTACACGCTCTTTTTCGCTCGCTTTTCGTTGATTCATAAGATCTCTGTTTCGTGTGTACATAGTTGGATTGGGTGGTTGCGCCTTCGGCGCTTGAACTTGTATCAAGAGAGATCGCTCAGGTTGTTCTCAGTCGATTTCAGTGTGTGGGGTCCCGATCTCAGCGTGTTTGCGATTCGTTCGCAACACTAACAGTTCGTCTGCCTAGGAGCACTTGATTTCAGTGTGTGGGGGTCCCAACTTCAGCGTGTTTGCGATTCGTTTGCAACACTATGCAGTCGTCTGGCGGGTCTGGATCAACCCAATCTGGATCAATAAAAACTGGATCAAAAAAAACTGGATCAATAAAAACTGGATCAATAAAAACTGGATCAACTTTCCTGGTCAAAAAACTGGATCAAACTTTGATCCAGTTTTTTTCAGGTGGGTACACCTGGATCAAAAAAAACTGGATCAATAAAAACTGGATCAACTTTTTTGATCCAGTTTTTTTCACGCGATGGGGTTCGTTCTCGTTCAGAAGGTCTTTTTCGCCCTGTCTGGCCGAGACGTTCATCCCCTTCGCTTAGTTAACCTTTCTGGTTTCCCGTTTTCCCCGTTTATCTTTACACCAGCCGCGCGAAGAAGAATTCTCGTAGTTTAACTGAGGGAATTCTGTATCGCAAGGCACTCTCCCACAGGTTACCTTACCCCTCCCGTACACTTCGATCCCCGTTCTTTTCCCACCCATCCCGCCCTGTAGGTTCGTTCTCGTTCAGAAGATCTTTTTCGCCCTGTCTGGCCGAGACGTTCATCCCCTTCGCTTAGTTAACCTTTCTGGTTTCCCGTTTTCCCCGTTTATCTTTACACCAGCCGCGCGAAGAAGAATTCCCGACTGTCTTTCCGACTTTTACCGGGTTTTACACGCTCTTTTTCGCTCGCTTTTCGTTGTTTCATAAGATCTCTGTTTCGTGTGTACATAGTTGGATTGGGTGGTTGCGCCTTCGGCGCTTGAACTTGTATCAAGAGAGATCGCTCAGGTTGTTCTCAGTCGATTTCAGTGTGTGGGGTCCCGATCTCAGCGTGTTTGCGATTCGTTCGCAACACTAACAGTTCGTCTGCCTAGGAGCACTTGATTTCAGTGTGTGGGGGTCCCAACTTCAGCGTGTTTGCGATTCGTTTGCAACACTATGCAGTCGTCTGGCGGGTCTGGATCAACCCAATCTGGATCAATAAAAACTGGATCAAAAAAAACTGGATCAATAAAAACTGGATCAATAAAAACTGGATCAACTTTCCTGGTCAAAAAACTGGATCAAACTTTGATCCAGTTTTTTTTCAGGTGGGTACACCTGGATCAAAAAAAACTGGATCAATAAAAACTGGATCAACTTTTTTGATCCAGCTTTTTTCAGGTGGGTACACCTGGATCAAAAAAAACTGGATCAAGAAAAACTGGATCAAAAAAAACTGGATCGAAAAAAAATGGATCAAAAAAAACTGGGTCAAAAAAAACTGGATCAAAAAAAACTGGATCAAAAAAAACTGGATCAAAAAAAACTGGGTCAAAAAAAAACTGGATCAAAAAAAAATGGATCAAAAAAAACTGGGTCAAAAAAAACTTGATCAGCTTTTTTGGTCAGTTTCTGGACCAAAAAGTTGTTAGAAGGGTCACTCAGCAAATCAAATCAATTCAATCAAGTGTTGTCCACTTCAACTGTCCTGTTGTGCTGGTGGGACTCAAAGCAGAAATGAAAGGGAGCAGGAGACAGAAGATTGAAGAATGGTTGAAGGAAGAGTAAGAAAATAGCAGAAAGGTGTGCCTCAAGACAGAAACCTGGTTTAGCCTGTGTCTCTTCCCCAAGGAAAGATCAAGACAGAAATCCAGTTTGACCTGTGTTGGCAAGTGTGGCCTCAAGACAGAAACCTGGTTTAGCCTGTGTCTCTTCCAAAAGGGAAGATCAAGACAGAAATCCAGTTTGACCTGTATTGGCACCACACTCAACCCACCCCACCCACCCACTTGCACCCACCTCACTCACATCCCACCCACACCACCCATTCACACCCACCACTCTTACCCACCCAGCCACACACCCACCTCACTCACACCACCCACACACCCATTCACTCCACCTCACTCACACCCACCCACACCACCCA